>LJZU01000437.1:0-19031 GCA_001513805.1 Davidsoniella virescens
GGGGGATGGGCAATGGTCGTGAAAGGCTAATGCTTATCCTACATATATGGAGGCGGAAGACACCATACCCGCCCGTCCAAGTGTTCTTGTTTAGATCACCAGAATTGGAGATATTACCTACGATACGTGACAACAACTGATAGCAGTTACGGGCGTCTCATCTTTCGTAGTGAGACTACATGGCTCTAGCTGGCGCTGTATCTGGGCCAGATCAGCTTACTTGAATTAGGAGGCGAAAACAACGACAGTGACATTGCTGTGATGGTAGAAATAAACGTCAATACATGACAGACCTATATACATATATATGAATACCAGAAAGCAAGAGTATCTGCTGTGTGAAGTAGCCCCAATTATCTTGAACGCCGGTATCTAGAAAGTCGATTCTGTGACGAGAGAACAACAGCTCGAGATAGTGATAAACCCGACAATAATGACCTTGATGTTTCAATAAAAGGTAGCCATCAGTTCTATAGGCTGCCAAGACGTTGATTTGACTGATGGGAACTAAATGGGGGAGGGGCCAACTAAGCTCTAGAAACTAGATTACAGTGTAATCTGTTCTATTTCACTCCTAGCTATTTCTTAACGGTTGATCCAGGCTTAAGTTACAGTCTCAACGTTGCAGCTGCGACTCTACACTGGACAGAGAGAAGAAAAGAGGAGGGGGAGAAGTGTCCCGCTATCTTTGACCAACTAAGCCGTGGTCGTGGGAGAGAGAGACTCCATACAAGAACACACAAGCTGTTGATCCAAGCAAGAAAATCGGTTGGGAGAGCGTGCCAGCTTCCAGCCGGTGCGTAGTGCAAAAGACAGTACAAAGATCCTTGGAGACAGAAACTGGGCACAGAAAACATCGTCAGAGTGTCGCAGTAGCCCGACAGTGAAAGAAAGCTTGGACGCGTCAACTGGAACAGGAAATCTAAACCGTGACCACTCGGCCCCCCAGAATCTGAAGGAAGCTCCAGCAGTAGTCCTTCTTCTTAGCTACATAAAGTGGTAGTAAGTTAGACCATCGAAATGTCACAATGCCGTGGCTGGATATATAGATGCCGTAGTCTTCGACGGATGGCCGGCCAACAGGTTATTGATTCTTTCGTTGGGCGGTAGGAGTTACAGGCTCATTCTACTCAAGAAGACATTTGACTTGAGACGTCCAGACTCTTAATATTTGTAGTGGTTACTGGATTGCAGATAAATAAATAAGATGATGCGCGCCTCAACCTGTCCTGGCCAGACTGAGCTCGTGGATGGTCATGGTGCCATTTTGGGAGAACACATTATATGATGAAGATCGACCGACGGCGGCTCTGGCGGCGGGAAGCGAAGCGACCTGTACTATGTATGCCATGCCGTTGCTTGTTAATGTGCTGTGTTTTAGTGTACATTTATGCATACATTTAAATACGTATGTAACTGGAAGACATGGTCATCTTCCGTGGATTAAACACATCTTGTTTGTTCTTTCGATTGGTATGCAGTACTGGTGGGACAACCTTTTACGAGGTTAGAACTAGCAGGAAAAGAAAATGGTCCAGAATAGAAAGGAGATGCTAGAGCAATGATACGCATTCAATCGGAAATCGGCCCTGTAAACTCCTACATACATGTACTAGTAGGCTATAAACGACCCTGAGATTTAATGGCATATCAAGGTATGCAAGGCTCGGGCCCCGTGCGCGATCTGAGAAGCTGCTTATCAAAGATATGTAAAAGGTGAATATATTTTTGACGATACATGTTTATAATTGTCTAGCCTTGTGAGACTAAGTGGTGGTCGACTTCGGTTCGTTGGGACTGCCAACAACTGGACGGGCTTATAGTATATAAATATGTACATGTATGTATGCTTCATATAAGATGATTTCTCGGTCGAACTGTTTGGTTTAGATATCTGCAGACTGTTAATATGTGATGACTTACATGCGCATGCATCTCATCCAATATGCAGTCCTCTTGAGAACTCTCAGTGACGACGATGTCGAACGGAGCAGCCAAATATATCCTTCAGGTATGGAGTCGGAGCACATTTCGCCGAAACCAATATTTGTGTCAGTGTACCAGAAGAACTAAAAGTACCAGAAGCACATGACGATACAGCACGATACAGTAAATACGGTGCGTGATTGAGGCGAGCCAGCCTGACTGGATCCCGGGACAGAGACAACCTGGCGATAAAACAGGTGCTTTTGAAAAAAGATATGTACATGTATGTACCTGTAGAGTAATCCTGGGGATTGAATAACAAGGCGAGAAAGAGCTGACAGGTGGAGAGGATGCAGATATTCGGCCTGGTATTCGGTGTATACTGTGTGGCTGGTAGTAGTACACACGGCCTTTCATACGGCTGGGACTCAACCGTCACTTAACAAGCACAGGGTAAAGGATGGGCGGAGTTTCTTCAAAAGGAAACGGCAAAGCAACGCTGAATGATGGTCTGGCGTGTGTATAAGAGGCGGCAATGGTCGGCTTGGAATTGACAATGTTTGCTATTTTGATCAGAGGCGGTCAGTTAAATAATTGCAAAGTAAGTTAGAGAGTGATGTGAAAAGATGTGGTGCATTTCGTGCGTTTACTGATATATTTGAGTGCTAACAACAATTGCCAAAAGACAGCATCAACAACACTGCTCAGGTCGGCAATAGCTGCATTCAATAGCCCAATTAGAGCAACAAAGCAAGCAAAGTAATTTCTAGTTTTCTAGTCCAGTGCTACGGCACAATCCCACCCACACAGTGCTATTCGCCGCTACGCTGCCAACGGGTACTTGCCCTCTGGCCATAGGCCTGGTAGGCTGTCTGGGAAGGATACAATTACGCCGGCAAACTCGCCGTGCTGTGGCTCAACAGGGTAAAGAAAAGGTAAAATCCTAAGAAAAACAACGACCAGCGCCCTGATCTGTGCTGGATCTCTCGGTAAAATCGAGAATTCGGAGCTTTTCCTGGCCTGCGGCCTGCCACAAACGGCAATAGTCCAGGGATTAATTTAACTAATTTTTTTTTTCTCTTTTCTTCTAGCCGTTGAATTTGTTTAGTTGCTGAAACTTCTAAACAAGTAGTTGCTTTTCTGTTTCCCGAATTCCCTGATACGACACTACGCTGGCAGCGCCTTCTTGCTTCTGCACCTTGCGTTCTGCAATTACTTCTTACTAAGAGCCTAACAGCGCCTGTCTCTTTGCTCCTGCTTGCAAACCTTCTTTCGACTCTCTTTTCCATTCTCACCACTCATCGCAAAACTCATTTTTGGTAATTGCCGAAGCCATAGCCAAGCAATCAACCCAAACGTCTCCTGTTATTCTATCGCGTGTTGTCTTTTCTGCTTCATACAACTGTATAATCGATATTTCAGCTTAAGCATTGCTTCAAAAGACGACTTATACACAACTTTCGTCGCTTCTCCCGCTTGGTGTACTGGCCTGTACTACAGCCAAAAAAGCAGCCAACAATTCGACTTTCTCAACTTCTCGTCTTCGTTGCCGACAAAATCCGCCGTATTATTCCATATGAGCTGCACCTATTAAGGCTTCCTCGCATTCTCTGTGCCCGCCGATTTCGTTCTCTTGAATCAGGTCACTCTTCCAAGAGGGACTTACGTAACCAACCTCCACGAGCGAGGTCTGGCGTCATTGTTCTCTCCACACACTCCGATCTTCTCTTCTGAGAACCCCCAGACCCCGAGGGTCTGGAGGCAAGTCTCAATAACCTCACACGCTAGCCCGCCCGCCATGGACCCCCCAAATATGGGCGAGTTTGCCTCGGAGCGCTTCTTCCACAAGCTCAACGTCCACGAAAGCCAGAATATCGACGCTTCGACGGCCCAGATCCCCACCGCATCAACCTTTATCCTGCCTGTCCGTGAAGGCAGATATCTTAGCGATGGAGCCCCAAATATCATCCAGGATGCCCGGCAAAAGGCTAGCTTTGCATCTGCCCTTAGATCTAAACTCCTCAAGACTCACTCTGGATCTGAACATGACTTTGCGCCGTTCACAGAGAAATCTGTGGACTCGCGTCGCAAAAGGTACAGTACCCTCTGCTGGGACAATAGAGTAATCTGATCGACTTTTCAGCTAACAGATATCTCAGTATACAATCTCTCGGTGTTCTCTTCCGGAGTCTGCCCATTGAGCTTCAACTACAAGTCCTCGAGCTTCTTCCGTTCTCTGATATCCTCAATCTCCGCCTAGTCTCCAAAAACTGGCATGAAATGATCACGACTCAACAAGTATATATTGCGAGGTACCACCTGAAGCGCGATATCCCAGAATATGCTCTTCGGCTGTATCCCATCCCTGAAGACCAGTCTGAATGGTTCTATCATATGTGTAGTCTTTGGAGCCGACTGCATATCTCGGCAAAGATGGCACACCTAACCTGCGAATGGGTAGAAGCCGAAATCTTTTTGCGACGAACTCCTGCCCAGAAAGCAGAATTTGCACTTTCAAGAGAGCGTATGCGGCGACGCTTGATACCGCTTGTCTTTACCATCTTCCACTTCTTCGAATCGTATCGCCGGCTGCATCTCGAGTACATACAAAACAACCGAGGCTACGGAATGCGACTCCAGCCGTATACGATGAACCCTATTGAGGCTGAGATCATGGCCGGTTACAATAACCACACACTGCTCCGGGTTCATGAAGTGTTCCCTGTGATAATATCAACCTTTTGCCGACAACTACGCCCACCCACATATGTCGGTACTATCGAGAGAAACATCAGAGGTTACTTGAAGGACAAGCCAGCCGACGAAATCGTCTCTGCTATCCTGTGTGTCGGTGGCCCATATCAAATGATTCGTTTGTGGGAAATTATCGGATACAATCACCGTCGCAATGCCGTCGACCATTGGTATGATAGTCTTACTATAGATCGCAAACGTCTTGCCCCAACACATAGCAACGGCCAGTCATATAACGCACCGCAAACACCTCAACATGCAGTTTCATCAGCCCCTCCAGTGAAGACAAAGCACAAATTCCTCGGTCGCCTAAGCCGCAAGAAGTCGATGGCCGGCTTCCAATCATCCAAGTCTGCCACATCAGAAAATGCACCACCGATGCCTACGATGGCATATGCCGTACCAGAGCCAGAATACAATCCATTACTTCCCGAGAACAACCCACTGTGTCGCGGTCGTCCTATGGCACCACTACCGGCCTATATCAACAAGCAACTCGTGGCGGATATGCCTGTGTTACAACAAATCTGGGCCTTTACGGCGGAGGCTCTCATCATGGAGCGTCGTGTAGTCGAGAGGCCACAAGATATCAAGCGTAATGGTCACGTGCTATTCGATTTGATACGTGAGCCTACCATGGCCGATGAAGACGAGATATGGTATGGCCGTGAGCTGCTCGATTCTATGCGTCCTCTGGTGAAGCAACTGGATTCCATGGATATCGATGGACCCTCGATGCTGTCTTAAATCATATCTCTATAAGACACGCTCTAATTCAGGGCACCTTTTCTTTGTAATTCCTCTCTGCTACTGTTATTTTCCTATATCACGATACCCTTTTTTTTTTCTTTCTCCTCTGTCACTCTATCTTTCTTCCTACTCATATTTCTCTTTGTTTTATCTTGCCGGGTTCCTTTTCTTTTTTTTCTTCTCGTTTGTATATCTGTATACACGATACTGGGCATTTACAGGCGTTTTATTCTAATCCATCTCTTCATCACCACCAATTTACACAGGTTGATGATCCTTCACCTCGTTAACTACTACCTTTCAATTCAAATCTTATTTCCTTTGTCGTGTCTATCTATTTGGTCGGTTTGTACTCTACTTGGTTCGGCTCTGCAGTTTTTTTTTCTTTTTTTGCAAATAATTGCTATCTATGTCTGGTTTTTTTTGTTCTCTTGAGATATTCACATACATACTATCAGGTTTTCTAACTTTTCTTTCTATCATCATGTTACTAGTCATGAAAACCATCTCATAGGACCATGTTTGTACATCATATAAATATACATATAAATGCCAACATCAATCTATGACTTGAAACCTTTTGCTGTTTTTCCATGTTAATGTTTAGGATCCATTATCACCATACAAAATCTTGAGACAGGACTATAGTCGTGACGTATAAGGCGGAGAAAGATGAGATTCAATATGTTGATGAATCACACAATATGGTTGCTACGTGATAGCATAAAGCAAGGATAATAGGATGCACATAGACGAAGATATTGGCTTTTTAGAAGTAAAACATGGTTATAGAGGAAGTGATATTGACTATAAACAAATAAAAAAAACAAGAAAGAGCAAAACATTTACTGAGATGAGATATAAAGAAAATGGCATTGCTCTGGCACATGTGTAAGATAGAAATATGAAAAAAGGGCTGCATCGAGCATCAAAAGATACTCGTGGATCAAAGATAATCGTGGATCACATGATAGGGCGCTTATATATGTATATTTCCACCTTCTTGAGGCTTTTCTGATGTCATTGTATCGATTACAACCGAAAGTAAAGTGAACATCATAATGGAGAAGAAAGACACAAGGTGATACAATCGAAAGAGTCCAGCGAGATGTAAGATATAGGATTAACGTGAAAGAAAATATTTTATATAAAAATGACAATCGTGAAATGTAATAAAGGGGATAAATGGATGCTGATGGAACGCCAGACAAGAGGAACAGAAACGATAAAAGAAAAGGAACAACAAAGCCTACACCATAATTTTTTTTTGGGGAAAATTGCTAGAAACTCGCTATTGTCTACTGGGTTATAGCTGAGATAGCTTCTGTAGAGCAACAAGGACACCTATAGAAATTGGGTTAGTAAATCTAATCCTGTATAAGTAGTAGACAATCAAACGTAGATAGTAACTTACCATTCACACCCTGGGAGATCGTGGCATTGGCCTCGGTACTACGGCTGCCTAGGCACACGGTAGTGACATTCTCGATAGCACCCTCGTACTTGATATCGTTTGCCCAGCGGAAAACCTTTTCATCTTCACGGCCATCACCGACGACCATCATGAAATCAATAGGCTTCTGGTTCTTATCAGCACCGCTTGATATGCCTTGCTTGAGATTCGAGAAAACCCGTTGGGCCGCTGTACTCTTGGTCCAGTCGATAGGTTCGACAACCATAAGGCCGTCGGCTGGAACGGCATGGACGCGTTGCTGCTCACAAGCATCGTTGATATGAGCAGCACAGTCTTGAGCCAGACGAGATGCCGATTCGAAGTCGTCGGCATTTTTGTAGTGGAAGATGATACTGCATCGACGTTCTTCAACTTCAGCGCCGGGGGTACGCTCGAGATAGTAAGTCATGATGGCCATTACGGGTTCCTTCCAGGCAATGATTTGGTTAAGGTCGGCAATGGTAGTCCAAGTATCGCTACCACAATCTTTGACGAAGCAGCCATTCTCGGCAATTAAGCCTAGGTTTGAGACGCCCTTGAAATGACGGTCTAGTTCTTCTGGGCGACGACCAGACATGACGTATACAGTGTTTTGCTCGTTCACAAGAAGGTCTGTAAGGATGTTGCAGGTGCGCTGAGGGCTCACTGGAATGATCTGCGTAACAGGACCCCAGTTGATCAGCGTACCTTCGTAATCGAGCAAGAAGAATCGGCGAGAGGACTTCTCGTATTGGCTTGATAGAGCAGTCATGGACAAGCGGGGAACGGACGTTTGGTCTCGGCGATGCTGTTCATCGTAGACATGGTCGAGACGCGATAGGAACTCTGTGAACCAATGCTCACCAGTATGATGCATAACTGAGTTGTACAGTTTGTTCCAGCGGTCAGCCTTCTCGTCGTCCTGCATATCGAGAGCCTTGCCAATGGCCTCAGCGCACTGGCGGTAATCCCAAGGGTTGACTGCAAGTTCAACACCGCCGAAGATTGATGAAGTTCCAGTAAATTCAGATAAGATCAAAGAGCCGTGCTTCTTCTCGGGGAAGTACTTTCCATCCTGGCAGAATAGAAACTCGTGGGAAGTAAGGTTCATTCCTTCTCTCTGACTGGTGATCATGAGAGCATCCGCAATGGTCAGAAGGGCTAGATATTGCGGGTAGTCGATATCCTGCTTGAGGTAAACAACAGGTTGGTAGGCCAAATTAGCCCACGACGAGTTTACACGGGTTACGATATCAGACACGGTCGCATCAAGATCGGCGTTCTCGCTACCGGATAGTGCAACTTGGATGAGGACGGTGTTGTTGCGGTACTGCGGGTTTTTGTTGAGGAAAAGCTCGTATGAAAGAAGCTTCTGGCGCACACCACGGACATTGTCTAACTTGTCACGAGCAACGATGAGGCGCTTACCGCGGTAACGGTCCTGAAGAACTTCAATCCACTGCTTAACGGCCTCATCTTCACGATGACGAGCTAGGCTAACGGGATCGATACCAATGGGCATGTCGATGACGTCAACAAATCTATCCTCAAGCTGCAAACCCTCGGGGGTGGCTTCGGCACTCAGTAGTCTACTGCAAGTCTGGAGGAAGTGGCGGGTGTACTCGTGAATCTGGAAGCCAACCATATTGGCACCAAGCATGCCTTCAAGTAGCTGGGTGCGGACGGCAAGGCAACGGAAGACCTCGGAAGATGGGAAAGCTACGTGCAGGAAGAACCCGATCTTGGCATCGGGCAACTTGGCGCGGACCATGCTGGGCACAAGCAGCAGATGGTAGTCATGGACCCAGACAACATCGCCGCGTTTCCAGTTCTTTACGATCTTGTCAGCGAAGGCCTGGTTGACGTTGACGTAGTACTTCCATGAATGGTCTTCGTATGCCTTGCTCTTAGGGCTGTCGGGAATCTGGTAGTGGAAGACAGGCCATAATATTTGCTTGCAGAAGTGGGAGTAGTGGCCGTCGAAATCCTTGTCGCTACACCACACGGCAAGCATATCGTGCTCGGTAGCGAGACGATCCTCGATGTCCTGCTTCTGGTGGGTGCCCTCAAGAGCATCGGTGGGCATGCCTAAGGTTCCAACCCAGGTGAAATCGTGCACGCGGCCTTCACGGCGGGCAGCAATAGCTGCATTACGGAGTCCGCCATTTCCCTGCTCGGCGTTGCAGATGTGCCAGTTAGCGTGAGCAAAGACTCTGTTGTGGCTGTCGCTACGGGTCAGAGCGCGGGGTTGAGTGACTCCTTGGCGACTGAGCACCTTGACCTTTTCTATGGTGCGGGCCGCCTCAGTGAGCATAGCACGCGGCGGTGAAATAGCACGGCTGATCGGCTGGTTCTTGCGGCTGCCCCAGATGGGGGACGACTTGTCTACCGGTGCGTGAGATGCGGCAGTGGGAGTCGACGGGTATAGCGCAAAGCCATCCTCGTTGGCGAAGGGATCTAGAGGCGCATTGTCGATGGGCGAGTCGGGTGGTGTGATGTCATTTCTGTTGAAGAGACTGGGGTTTGTCGTAATGTTTTGCGAAGTGGAACGACTCTTCTTGCGCTCACGGCGGTCGACAGGGCGGTTGGCATTTGGCGGAGTTCCAGGAAGATCGAAGTGAATCGTCTTTGGCAGAAAACTAGTGGGAGGACATCATTGCGTTAGCCGAACTGTAGTAAATTTATGCTCTGTAGTCACAGGATAGTGTGGTGAATGCCACTAATATCAAGTAGCATAAACATATATTATATATGGCACGGCTAGTGACGAAGAAATATGCGAAGTGACTAAAAAGGCAAAAGTGGCTAACAGACTGGGCTTGGACTGGGTTGGCAGTAGCAAAACAGTAGTTACAGCAAGGGTATTCAGGCGGGAAGTATATCTGGCTGGTGTGAGACCTACAGTGATGCAATGAAGACAGTCATGGCGACTGGCTATTGTGGAGAGAGTGTGATGTAGAAGTGGATATGGAAGTTTGCGTTTATACAGAGACGAAGTTCGAGAGAGAACAAGAATAAAGATGAAGGGACTTGGCTGATTCTAATAGTTATAGAACAAAAGAAAGCTGAAGAAGAAGAATCGGAAGACGTCGATCTTGGTATAAAGGATGAGACGCAGCAAATGCCAGTGGAAAGTCAGAGCGGTTGGTTAGGCCGAATGTCGAAGGGTGTTTGCTGATATGGCCGGGGGTAGGCTCAGCAAAAGAACGTGCGTTTTTGGTAATGGGCGGGTTGGTTGGACGACAGAGAAAGAGAGAAGAACTAAGACAATGAGTATCTATAGAGAGATAGGGAGAGAGGGTTCCAATAGCCCTGAGGCGTATTGATGTTTGTCACAGTGGAAGACAATGGGAGACACTGAGGTACAAAATCAACAGAAAGGACCAAAAAGGTCAGATGGAGAGAACATAGAGGACAAAGATGATTTTGAGGAGGGGGGCTGAGTAGATGATATAGTGAGGTAGAGGGTAAGAAAGCTCTTGTTGCCTCTCCGCCAAGATGTAATACAATGGAAATGCAGAAAAAAAAGCAATGTGATGTATGAGAAGAAGCGAGCGAGAAAATGTGGATTCGTGACGAGGAAAGGTCGTAGGCTATGTGCAGGCCTATGCCGGAAGCTTTTTTTTTCAGCGGTTGAGACTACCAGATTTGAAATAGAGCTTTGAGCCTTGAGCCAGAAAGAACCCGAAGACTTAAAGTCGAAGTGACAAGACAGGATTATATAGATAAAGAGCCTGTAACTAGAGGTATATAGACAAGTGAAGTGAATGAATTAGGGCATTGAGACTAGGGAAAGTCAATGCTACATTCATTCTACTGCTGATCGATATCCAACCAATATTCCATAAGCGGATGGCGTTGACAGTGTCAATGATTGGCTCTTTTATTTATATCGGATTGGAAAATGATAAAGAGGAAGAAATGGGAAGAGGCTCAGAAAGCAAAATTAAAGAGGAGAAAAATTCAACAACTACCAGTGGAAAAATAGATGGAAAAGGCTAAAATATGCTCCTTCAGACAGGCGATTAGCCGTAAGGAAGGGAAGACGCACCTTATCCAGATTGTAACGGCACTCAAATGTTTAATTATTTGATATTTATAAAGGGGGGTAAATTAAGTAGAATATGCCATAGACTGAGATATTCACATAGAGCCCGATATGATTTTATCTCGCCAACTTTCTCTTCTACTTGATACACATTAGTATCTTGTGTATACGGTATCAACGGTATGAGTGGTGATTGAATTCGGGAGGAATAGGCTGACAAGGAAGGCAGCTGCGGCTAGACAGGGTAGTTATCACGGCTTACCAAGAAAACGAGTAGCTACGTTATGCTCTTTGTGTGTGCGGTATAATTGACGTAATGGAGCAGCAGGAACACAAGCGAGTTTACTAGAAATTTCGGCATTCAGCAGTCGAAAAGGCAGTAACAGTAGCGATTCCAACCCTTGATATCCAGGACGACTGTGCAATTAGCGTGCACCACGCTAATACAGCGACAGAGGCACTGAGACGCACTAAGAGGCAGTTGGTTCTTGCTTTTTCTTTTGCTCCGGCGGCCGCTCCCGAGCTCACTGGGCGGGCTCATTACGGCGTTCCTTTTCACCGCCTTGCATATCGATGCATTTTTGTTGGGTAGGAGCTTTCTTCTTTATTCACTCATTTCTAGTAGTGCACACCAAAACAGCATGTTTAGCCAACAATAATACTGGCAATTACGATGTGTATATGTACTGTGCAAAACCAGGGTTTAAACGACCCGACCTAAAGTTCAAGTGCTAACCCAGTAGTCATGTGAGTAAAAAATGAGTCCCAAAATGGCCAATAGTTCGTGTACAACTATCCTATTGGAGACGTGGTTTCGTTCTTGGTCCACGAACGAACTTTCGACAATGGATCAAGGAGGGTGTACTTGCTAATAGAGTGGAAGACTGAGGCTCGTAGCGGTTACGCCCCCCCCCCCCCCCCCGTGATGGAATATATTCTGTCAGCTTCTATCCGACAGCGTTGGCTGATATGTCTATCGGCTTCAAAATAAGTGCTAGTACGACATGTCGATGGAGTTCAACTGGGTCCAAATCTGCGAGATCCTACTGAGCGAAGATTCCAGAACTGCTGAAGCCCAGCCAAGCATAATGATATAACATTTCAGTTCATCACACAGACGGCGAGAGAGACAAAAGACATGACTAGAACCACGATGTAGTGTATCTTACGAAGATTAATGCAGGGACTACTTGCAAATAATGATAACTAAAACCGAAAAGGCAAGCCTACGCCTCAAAAGAATATCAGGCCCGAAAAGCATCTTCTTTGTCTTTGTCAACTCTTCGTGACTCGACATGTGTAGCCGAACCTACTCAAAGGCCAACATCACCGCAAAGAATAGGTGCGGGTATGCTTAAGCTACACCAAGCTATATTTGGCATACTATTGTACTGACAAAAATCAAAAAGAAAGGTTAAGCGAAGATCAGTCAGTCTTATTACAGTTGGCTAGAAGTTTAGGAGGTCCGCGTGAGGTCATCAGACGACCGACCATACAGCCTGCATTCCCATACATGGCACCTATGTCTGTATGTATATTTGTTCACATTCATGTATACAGATATGTAAGTGAATGAGTTTGCAGTATGATTCTCATGTGAACTCATCGTTTCCACCAACCAAGAGCAAAGATTGAAAAAAAGACGGCCCGAGATGAAATCAGATACACAACCAGATACATGGGCTCAAATCGGCCACAGCATCGGGTAACAATAGACACAATGATACAGCGTTCCTTAGCTGTAGGTTTAGTCACAATTATAGCCATGGTTCAATTCGGCGATACTCAAATATCAAAGTCGTTGTCTTCTCCCCGCCGCGCTGTTTTCTCTTTTCTCAATGCGTCAGCCATCCGGACATGGCGATTTTCTGATGTGGGCGCCCCCTCACTTTCCTAGCACTTGAATTGTTAGCTTTTCAAAGTACATACATATCACATAGGCACTGGCTACGTTCATCTTTTTCACCTTCTTAAAGTCGCATCGAGATTGGAATACACCGGGAACAAAGCCTATTGATAGTCTTTGCCTAGGCTCCTCTTGGATTCCCCAGGACGATAGATACATACCTTTTGGGGCCAGGTACTCATATGTGGTCAAAGCCTTGGCCTATCCTCAAGAGGGCCTCAAGTGCCAAGAACAACAATCCGAGCGTTAAATAACTACACTTCAATAGTTGAGCTACGTCATGAAGAATGAATACTCACGACAATGATAACTAGAAAAGTCTGGGGAAACGAATTTTCTGGCTTATGTGAACACACAATCCTAGATCTCATGCTTGTCTGTAAACTCAACATGAGAGAGATTACACTAACCCGACAAGGACATGACGATCCTCATATAAACATCGATCATAAGACATACTTTCTTTTCATGGCATTACGTTCTATATGGCCATCAATATCTCCATCCAGACACTATGTAGGTCAATTCATGTCCACATGATTAGC
Source organism: Davidsoniella virescens (assembly GCA_001513805.1). Taxonomy (NCBI): domain Eukaryota; kingdom Fungi; phylum Ascomycota; class Sordariomycetes; order Microascales; family Ceratocystidaceae; genus Davidsoniella; species Davidsoniella virescens. Next base: position 13,362 of record LJZU01000437.1, read on the forward strand.
CCGAGTTCTACCCAGCTGATGATGGTTCCATGAGTACGACTCAAGTCCCACATTCCACGGCAACCCGTTAAAAGACAAAGGGCTTGACACCTTTGTGACAAGCCTCATTTATACAGGCATACATAGCATGATTCAGGTCTACTATCCGTACATCATGTACAATACGATGAATCGATACTCGACTTGGAATTCATGATTTCGGGAAGCGAGAGAAGACCGATCACTGTGCGATTTACTACTTATGAAATATCAAAGGATGCCGTTTACCTCCGGATGGACGTCTTCTTGACACTTAGAAATGAAAGATCAACCATAAGAAATCGGTTGAATAGGCCCTTGTTCGACTACTACATAGATCCAGCCAAAAGCTGGGGACTTATTCACGTAAAAGCCCGTGCTCTATTCTGCTTGTCCTCCAGGCTTATTCACTGAAAACTAAGTTTTCAACTTCTTCTCAATCTCTTCCAATAGACTTGTCCAACATAAGAAAGGCCATGTGACTTCTTTAATAATGATAGATTTTTATTGTATGTTGAGGGACTTAACTAGTAATAGCTACAATAGTGTATGTCGGAAAATCTCGGGATTAATGAGAAGCCCCCGCCAAATTATGTATTTCCTTGGTTCTAGTGTCAAAACACCAGAAAATTACAACAAGATACCGTGATATAACTTATATCTTCTCATCATGCTATACATACATACATACATATGTATCTGTATAAAGATATATAACCGCCTTGGACATTTATTAGGTAAATGTAGTCAAGGAAAACTCTCTGTAATTACTAACACTAATCAATTAAAGACATGAATGTAAGCTGGAAGAGGACCGAATAAGACACGGAGAGAACCGTGTCTTTTTCATCTTAGGCCAGGTTCTTCACAATCGCTCGTTTATATAGAGTATGTAACCAGAAAAGAGTAAAAGGAAGTTACCAATTCATTTACAAGTTAGGGTCATCTATAGGTCTACAACTCCATGATCTATGTAGCAACTTTTGATATACATTATACATGAAGCTAGAATTATTGAGTATTCATGTCACTACATGATATACATGTCTTAAGCTCTAATATCGCCTTTCCCGTGTTCTCTCCAAAGCTGGCTGTAGTTACAATGCAAGTGAGCCTCTTCTTCGCGTCTAATTGTGCATTTTATGCAATGAAACAGGAAGAAAAAAGGGAAAAAAGGAAGATGCAATGTAGGAGGGCCATGACATATCTGTGATTGGTTGTCCCATTGATATCACATGGAATTAGGTCGGTCTATCCACCTATCTTCAACAAACACCTCCGAGTATGATCAAGCAACCATTGGATTTTCTCGCTTCTTTCGGGGGCTAGCTTACTGGTGATGATATATATGATGCGCGAAATAAATTTACTATTTTCTTCCTACTACATTCAATATTGGCTACTGTCCAATACATATGTGCGTCTGTACAACTATGTACTTTTGATTAGTAGTGTCACTTGTAGCCAGGCTACAAACATGTAGTTATTTGGACCTCGTTTAGCGAAGGTGTTCCAGTCTTGATTTTCTCTACAGGCATAATTCTCCATATTTCCTGATTTGGGGCATTGATGGGAAAATATATATAGTTCGATCTACATATATCCAGTGACAGAGCGATAGTTGTCGGATCGTCATCTACATTATACAATTTTAACCTTGATCCAGGCTGACAAAGCTGTAGTAGTGTATATTTGTATATTTAGTTACTAGCTATCATGCTAGTATACGTGTTGACTCCATACTTCTAACAGAAATACAACGACACTATCATCAAGTGTTGGCCTTAAACTATCCAATGTTCGGCTCGTCCTCCTTATGTTAGTATAGAGAGAACTTTATCCACACTCTCGTCTATCTCAAGTCTGATACACTTTTCGATGTATTACTTAGCGTACTATAGCGGCTTTTCGGTCCTTTCTGACCCTTGACCACTAGTTCTATCGAGGCCTTTCCTAATTGTATAACTTATCATGGCCAATTCATGTCCCACCATTTACATACATAGTATGTAGAGCTTGGTGCGACCTCGCAAGAGGCAGTTGGTTCAAATCCAGCTGGGGCAAAACTACTACTAAATTCTACCCTATGCTTATGGTAAGGTGTCTGAGGGTTGGGTAGCCCTCCACTCACGAAGTTCTGCAGAAGGTAGATGCTAGGTAGTAACCATACTGTTCTAAGAGGGTTTATAATACAAGGGGCTACAAAATGCTCGGAGGTTTTGAGACAGGTCCCCGATGAGGTGGTTTTACCCGGAAAGGATTAGAAAGTGAAATGTGCAGGAATATCATGTAACGAAACCATAACAGATGTTCTGTATCTCAGTGGCCTGTCATTGTTGAGAAGTAGGTCGTCCTTCACCTTACCTTCTATACTAGTATTAGTTCAGGGCTGTGTATCTTAGGATACCGAGGTGCTATATAGCTATTAGAGCTCTATTTCCAGCTCAATAGGATTGAGTGGAAAAAAAAGTGAGTTTGGTGCACAATAGGCTAAGTCGAACCTCGCTGATACTTTTCTGTCTGTTTTACTCGGCACAAATCTCATTCCTATCCCTTCTTCGAGATTGTTTGTCGAAGGGACTTTTCGGATTGATCCAGAACAACTCAACTTCCCACGAGGGCAGCTTCTGTCATCACATTGGACAATGTGGAACACCTTATCATAAGCGAGGCTCATAAATTAGAAAGTCTCATTGCTACCTAACCTAACATCATGTCAGATGTATATAGAGCGCGCCAAGAGAGATGGAAGAAATAGGTGGAATAGTATGCATCACCGGCAATTAACTACATGATACATACCATCTTACATATCATGCTTTTTCTCATTGCTTATACTCTCTCTATCTACGGAGGTAATCCGGATACCGGAAACCATGGACGGGGCATTCTGATTTGTAGGAGAACATACATGATACCTGAGATATCACCATATTTGTAAGCCGTACAAATAGAGAAACGATATCTGTTGATCATTGCCTGTATCAAAACGCTCATATGATAGAACAACAGATATGGTTGCTGTTCCCTTTCGGGCATCAACTGGAACTACGATATAGATTCGAGGCTTATGATGCAAACAGTCCCTGTTAATCACTTCAGGCGATAGGTGTATGATGTCACAATTGAGATGTTGTGATGGTATTGTTCGAAGGAATTCCATAGGGTTACGTATATCGCCGTTACCCTTGCATCATCTCGGAAGAGGTTCTTAGACCATCGCATTTAACGTATCAGTGTACTTGAATTGTAGACATCTTGAAAGATTGCAATTGAACATTCTCCGTTTGACACACCATGATGTTGATCTAGTAGGATACAAAAAGTGTGTTGATTAACTATCGCCGGGATAGTTACCAAAAAGATATTTGAGGTCCTCCGTTAGACACACTCGATAGCTTCCGTATATCAGGAGCAGTAAAAGCGCACCGTTCACTAGCCCCGAAGAACTAGTGGTCCATATTTCTACTTAAAGAAACAAGAAACATGAATAAAAGAAGAACCAACTTGAAGATGAAAGGTGTCAACCCGATAGCGGTGGCAAAGAAGACAATGAGCCTGAACCTCAGGGCTACGACAAGACCATCGAAGTGATAGAAACAGCTATTGGCTTTGCGCTCACCTTCGCTGATAACGCACAAAGGAGGACCTAGAGATGAATCGGTCCTACCTGGACTTCAGCACTGTCGAGAAGAAGATACGAGCGCTCCATGTCTTAAGCTGGGGTTTACAGGTGGTACAAAGAGCACACACATAAACCAGTCTTTAAGGAATGGCGTTCTAGACAGGAGACCATTAGGGACAATGCGGGTTAGCTATCAGGGGTCAGTCGAGAACAGGTAACGGAGGCACTTTCTGGACATGGAGACTTCAATGATTACCCGAGAGGCTCTGCTTCCAGGATATGGAATAAGCACACCCGTGACAAGGACATGGGAAGGACACACTTCTGGTCCTGTGGCAAAATTGCCAAATCTATGGGGGCAGAGTCTTCACGGAGAAACTATTCATGACTATAGAAGGCAGAAGAACATTGGCAAAGAAGAGAGAAGCTTGACACCCACAGAGTGAGCAGGGTGGTAGATGATAGACGTCTAATGCTTCTTTTGTTTTACCTCGTGTTCAGGCATTTTCTCCTTTGAAAGGAGATGTAGGTGTTACTATTATGAAAAGGACGGAAACCAGACTAGTCTGAGCAGACTCGGCCACCAGGAACACTGAAATCCGGTGCTAGAAAACATAAGTTCGCCTGTAGTTGACAAGGAGCCTTTACTTGACTTGGCTTGGCTTGACTATATTTATCGTCTGCCTAAATCACTAAGATAATACGATGCCGAATTGGAGACCGGACATACATTGTAGCTGCTTCCCCGTTTCAAAGTCGTCTGGTTGTAGGACTCCGGATCGGACACCGACTTGAGGTTAAAGTCTATTGCTTAGTGAAAATTTCTAGATTATCTTTAGACTATAAACATTATCATCATTATGGCGTATTGGGAGCGCACTGGGCCCTTGACTCGGAGGTCCCTTGATCGAAATGAGATGTTGACCAATACAGTGTATAAATATCTACACAATCATAGGATGACCCGTGTTACCTTTTCTAGTGGGTACATAGCAGAACTCGCTCACATACCTGTTTATATATATAGCTGTATGAACCGTCTATTTTTTGTTTTATGTATATACATCTTCCTGGGGTTAAAAACTATAGTTATAGTAATATCGTTTGAGGATTATCGTGCTAACTGAAGCATCAACTATTAGTTTCAGAGCACAGAACAACCTACAAAAAGGTGATCATTAACAGGTATCTCCGCTTGACGTTCTCTTATCCCTTGCATGGAACATGTAGAATGCACCCTTCGTGTCGATGCGGTAAAACTGAGCAGTGCTTTACAGCACTGTCACTCGAATTTTACGGCGCGCTCAATTTTTTTTTTGCGGTTTTTTTTTTTCTTTTTTCCCCCGGATAATGTTTCAAGTATCATCTAAGTTGTGAGCGAATAGCCAAAATGGGCAACTATAGCTTGGTAATGCTAGTAATAATCTATTTCTAGTATCAGGGCTATGCCGTACTAAATCTAGCGATGCTAACAAATTGATGTATTACAACCTTCATTCGACCGACGAGTAACACCAACATGAAAATCAAGCCGATTTATTTTATCCGTCAGCCAAGGCCTGTCTTATTATTCGTAGTGCCAGCTTTGACTAGATTGTGTTTGTAAAAATATCACAGAATCAAGACTTTAACCTGGCCCGTGATACAGTATTATGCTTGGACTTCTACGCGCACCGCAAATAGAGTGCGAACTCATCAGTGCTGGGCAGCGTCGAGGTTCAACTCTGTTCAGGCTCATGATTGATTGTTCGTGGAAGATAGTTAATACGCTATAGCATGATTCGGTTATCCCCGTGTCCCAATAGAGAAATGAATGGGGAACGACGGACACCATTTAAGTGAACAATTTCGGTAGTGGAGTGAGCGGAGTCCCGGCGATATAGATAAAGATCTAGAACTTTGTATAGAGACTTGTGTGTATATAAAGTAGTTCGACATGGCCCTAAGATGAAGTTGAAGAAACCCCTTTGTTCTTCACCCTTCACAAGCAAATCATCTTGACTTCTGCTATAGGCTAGACATTCTTT
>LJZU01000042.1:0-72435 GCA_001513805.1 Davidsoniella virescens
GGGGGAGCTTCGGCCACCCCTGGTTTTGACATATTTTCCGTTTTCAGACAAAGTAGCTCACACAATCGGCACACTATCACCTCCCATTATCTCCCTTGAAGAAATCCCCTGTTGTCATTGCTACTATTATCTGTACATATTAATAGCGTCTATATTATCCCTTGACTACAAATCAAGTAGTCTATATAGGGTATCAGCAAGTAAAAGAAATAATTCTCGAGAACTACAGTCGAATCTGTCAAGTTGAAGTAACCCAGATTAGCCACTTATATAAAGACTTCATAGACACGCCAAATCAAGCCACCAGACAGCTCATAGAATCGAGACTTATAAGACCCGATTTTGGTCTTGACAAAGCCTATGTACTTCAAGTAGTAGCCTAGCCATTTTTCTACCTCTATATCTGTCCTCCCTTTATTCTCATTGTATGCTTGCAGTCCTAAAAGGCTTTCCAGCTTCCTATTGTCGCATTCCAGTCAACATCACTATCACGGATCCAGTATGTAGTATGTTGATAGCAACTGTCTTACACTGCAACGGGGCAGTATAAACATGGGCCAGCGGTAACAAATGCAGCAAGGAATCCTGTAAACAACAAATAACAGAAACAATAACGACGTCAGGCTGGACTGTGCTTTCCCCGAAACGGAATTCGGCTAGCTCAAAGTCCATGTAAATCGACCTTCAGGTCTATACGATGGCGTTACTATAGCCTCCACGGCACACAATCACACAATAAGTAGGCTTAGGTGTTCAGCCAGCAGTTAGTCCACATATGTATAATACATGTGCTATGTTTTGTCAATAAAAAGCTTGTGAAGCGGGAATTTGAGGAAGGGGGGGGGGCGCCCTAGATCGTCTCATTGTAGCTATGAATTATATTTTAACTATCGCCTCAAGGCCATGATAAGTCAAAGAACGGCAAAGTGTAATTAGCTTATATTTATTAAGGTATGCGCCCATAAAAAACTTAGGCCAGCATAAATCTAAGTAAAGAAAGATATACCATTAACGTTACAGCATAAGCCACGACGTATCTGATTATCTTCAATGACATACGCGTAATTATCTTACTATATATCTTCCTTTTGATTCCAAATAGTTTGATGATAGACTCAGTTATACATTACACAATTACATAGAACAGTCAAATTTCACGATATAGTTGTAATCACACGCCATTCATGTCGTCATCAACTATGCCGCCGTTGCAATATCAAAACAATATTTAGACAGACATCACGCTAGGAATATTGGCAGGTAAAAAAAATAAACAAATGTATAGACATGAATAAATGCTCACGTATCTATAATTGCAAATTTGTTGTTTTTCTTCTAGATCAAAGTCTTGTCGGGTTATCTATTTCCCGTTACATGAATTTGAAGGTCTTTTTTGCATTCTTTGACTGATTATTTCTCTAGCTATGGGCCTCTCTCTCCACTCCTTATTCTATCAGAGCTTGAAAATATCACAAACTCAAAGTTCATCTAAATCAGGCTATACAGATAAGATCTAGAGGAAAAGATCGTGTTTTGAGAATTCAACCGATATTAATGACGATGATTTCAGCTACATATGTGATTGATATATATGTATGTATGTAAATCATCCCAACTAGCTAACAAGAGACATGAATAAATGGATAGATTTTTAGTTAACCTTGTCTATGTATTATTTCGTATCGTAATTTTTCTACTTTTTTTGCACTAGGATTTTCATATTCCCGTTGTGTGTTGTTAGTTTTTCTTTACTTCCATGTTGACAAGGCTTTGCTTCCTTCTTCCACAAATTCTTTTTTTCTGGTACGGCTTTCGCACGGCCCACGCCATGAGGTCTTCTAATGCGTCATTGAGGCTTGAAAATCAACAGAGATCGTCAATGCTCGGTTGCTTAGAAGGATACCAATATAGACAGACAAAGCCTATCATACCTAAATACATGTGTATATATTATGTACAGATATTTATCTTGAGACTTATACTATTCATACATATACAAAGACCCATTATCCAACAGATATATAGTCACAGTAGATATTCTGCCAGTGAATCATAGTTGTATGCAAAAGTAAACACTAAACTAAACCAAGCAAAAAAGGTCACGCTAGTATCAAGAGCACACACATGCGATAGAGATCGTCCCAAACTTGCATGTAAACAAATCTGCAGTGCCACGCAGGCGTCCGTCAATCCGCGCCTATCCAGAGGTTGATTAGGCTGGGTGATGCAAATCTTGTTTACATGACAGGCCACCCATAGAGTCTATACATCTTGTGTGCATGTACACAAGCATGGCCATTTTCTATGTTTTAGTAGCATGGTGAGTCTGTTGAATCTACTCGTTTGCTCACCTGTCTAGATGATAGCAACATCTAGTTCTAGAACTCTATATTCTTTAGTCAGCATGGGAATGGTTGGTACTTATCTTTTGTCCGAGGTTTCAGAGCGGTTTTCTTGTCATCTCTAATTACTATTTGCAATTTATTGCGGCACTCGTTACAAGGTCTTAGTGACGCCTACCGTTTCTGGAAAACACGGAGAGTATTGAGAGACGCCTTCCATAATCAAAGATTACGTAGAACGTTCGAACATTGCACAAGATCCCGGTGCGGTATTACCAAGCTTGACTTCCAATTCAGCCATATCATAGAGTCGGGTCAAAATAATATCTACATTTCTCAGCTTCTAGGACACCTTCCCTCTCATACTAACTGTTGTATGTTTAATACCATAGGTATGAGATGGGCTTAGCAAGACAAGTGATGTTGTGCGGGCTATCCCAAGGGTCAGAAATACTAGAACTATCAAAGCCATCATTGTGTTTTGTCTTTGCGACGATGTGTCGAAATCTTAAGTTTGAGACTGGGAGTAAAGCAATTTATCTACAAGTCAATTTTCTGGTCACGTTGTAGATTTTTTTAGTCCCACATGATATTTTCGTACATGTTCTATTAATCTTTAAGATTAGTTCAGCGTGTGATGAAGATGACGGTCAAAATGAAATCACCACTAATTTAACCATAGGGTTAAATTAACCCTGTATCTATGCCAGCTGCTGCCGACTGTCTCGTGTTACCTGCCAAAGATCACAACAAGGGGAGCTCTAGACCTCACCACCCACCACAAAAGCTAGGCTATTGGGGCTTTGACGAGATTAACGCCTCGGCCAGATCCTAACCGTCTGTTCCCGTCAAACAAAGTCATCCGAACATGGCGAACCAAGGTCCCTATACATTTATACAATGTCCTTGCTCCGACCCCTCGACCCTGCTGCGTACCAATGACAACCACCAAGGCAATGAAGACCATGAAAACGACAACGATGATGATGACATGACCTTCGACCCACGAGCCCCGCGCTCAAATTACAGCTTGTTTCCGCTGGAGTATCTCATGTACTGCGAAGATTGCCAGGAAATTCGTTGTCCACGCTGCGTCGGCGAGGAAATCGCAACATACTACTGCCCAAATTGTATCTTCGAAGTGCCTAGTAGCAATATCAAGAGCGAGGGCAACCGGTATGTCGACATTGAGGGAGCCAAGTGTGCCCTCTCTCTCCCTCAGCATGCCCCTCTCTCTATTCTTCTTTTGGACGACCTAGATAATTCTCACACCTAAGATACTCCTTGCTTGTGTTCCTAGCGCCCTACGTCGAAATCGTAGAGAATAGAGGGCTCATTTGATCTATATACACAACAATACTAATGTGTCTTATCTTTCTCCTTGCAGGTGTACACGAAGTTGCTTCCAGTGCCCCATCTGTGTAGGCACCTTGGTAGTAACCAGTCTCGACCGCCCTTCAGAACGAAACGCTTTGATTCCTGCCGCCGTCGATGGCGCATTGCCTACGCCAACCTTGGCCGGACCATACGTGCTCAACTGTACTTTTTGCCTCTGGTCATCTTCAGAAATTGGTATCGAATTTGAGAAGTCGAACGGTGTCTATGGCCAGCTATCACGAGTCAAGAATGGTGGTGAGCCAAAGCTTACCGCTCGCGAGCTCAAGGAGCGCCGCAAAGAACATTCATCTTCATCTCCGTTGACTGATGATAGCATGGACAGTGATATACAGTTCTCAAATCTCAAGGCATTCTACCAAAACCAGATGTCGGATATGGGGTCTTCAACCGGCACTGCAACAGTTGGCGACTTGGGTTTTGGCTCACCAGGCTCATTGTCTCGAATTATGAGCTTGTATACTGGCGGAAGTTTGGGTGGCAAGCGGGTGCAGGCCAAGAACACTATCATGAACGAAGCTGCGTCGACTATGGAAGGCATCAAACTGGCGCGCCTCGACGAGTCTGCAGAGCTTGCCAAGCTCCTATCGTCACGATGGGAAGATACCGTATCTCTTGAACAGAATAGCCACCAGATGCGCGAATGCCGCTTCACAGACGAACTTCGCCCTGTCCCTACACTTCTACGTACTAAACGCTCGAAGCGATGCCCTGTTTGTCGACACATCATCACTAAGCCAGACGCAAAAGTGCTTAACACGCGCTACCGTATCCGTCTTGTGGCTTCTGCCTTCGTCCCAAGCATCACCATCAAACCCATGGCTCGCGAGCCAGCACACCACATGCGAAATCTACCTGTGCCACCAACTCTGACCAAGCTAACGCCACAGAAGCCGGTTCAGTTCATCCTCACCTTCGAAAATCCCATCTTCGAGCCTATCAAGATCACACTCGCTACGCCATCTAGTACACAAGGCCGTTTTCCTTCTACCGTCACATTACTTTGTCCCTCCTTCACCGTCGACGCCAACACAGATATGTGGGACGACGCACTCAAGAATGAAAGTGATAAACGACGTACTCGTGGTCCCGACGAGAACTTACAGGGAGAAGCAGGCAAGATTTGGGATCGCGGCCGCAATTGGGTCAGCATCGTACTAGAAGTAGTCCCAGCATCGTTGGACTTGACGGCTTTGAAGTGGGCTAAAAGTCAGGGTGAAAACGTCGATGCTAGTGCTATTAAAGAGGACGAAGAGATCGTCGAGATTCCATTGTTTGTACGGGTTGAGTGGGAGGCAGAGGTGCAAGAAGCACCTGGTAAAGATAAAATGACAAAGGAGAAGAGAGAGCTTGCTTATTGGAGTGTTCTGGGCATTGGCTGTATAGAAAAGCAGTGATCTAGGACAAGGGTTTTCTTTCTTTCTTTAATTTTTAGGCGAGGGGGGGCAAGTTGCATTTATCTCACGATAGACATATCACACAACATCACACAACATCACACAACATCACACAATCTTAATACCCATTCAATTCATATTCCCTTTGGTTGCTTTTGTCAAAAGGCACTACACCACGTCACACGATTCATACCAGTCATTATCATGTAGTGAAACCATACCAAGGTGGATGGAAGAATCCATTTGTAACGCCATCGCTCAAAAAAAAAAGCCTGGGAAAATACAAAAAAAAGGAAAGAGATATTGCATACAATGATTGAGACCCCTTCGCTTACGATTGCGGTGCTAAATATTGAATCCCATTTTCTTCTTGAAACAAATTAAGCTACCGATATACGCCAATTCCCAGAATATCTATTATTTTTCACCCCAACGTTAGATGCCATTTGCTCCAAGTGGTCATCACAACATCTTCTCCAGTACACAAAAGTCCACATGGAGAATAAAAGACCGATTGGAAACGCTCCCAGGAAAACAGAAAGAAGGTATGCAAGTTTTTAAAATTTGTTCTTTTTTGATTCAGAATACTGTAATGTTGTTTTGAAACGCTTAGTACTCAGCGGTAACCTGGGGGAACTCGAAGGCAACAACACGTCCAGTGAGCTTGCGGTAAACCTCAGAGTAGGTGTCCAGGCGGTAGTCAACACCACCACGCTCCTTCTCGTGAAGGACGACCTTCAGGGTCTTGGAACCGTCCTCCTTGGTGCGGAGACGCTTGCCGACGATCTCGACGGGGTAGACGAGGTCGTTAAGAATAGCATCGTGAACAGCAGTCAGAGTGCGCGAACGGGGGCGCTTCTGGGTCTGAGTGTTGCGCGAGCGGCTAGAGCGCTTGGGGCGGGGAAGAATGCGACGAGAAGCCAGGATGATGACCTGGCGGTCAGAGAACTTCTTCTCCAGCTCGCGAGTCAGGCTTAAAATGAACAAAATTAGCCACTGGCTAGATGGTTGATATTGATGATGGGGACATTGGTTTACTTACCGCTGCTGAACGCGGTGGAAGCCCTGCAGGGAAGGGACGGGGACAAAGATGACAATAGCCTTTCTGCCGTGGCCAACCTCGATCTATTCAAGATCCGAAAGTCAGCATGCGAGCTCCAGGAATAAACCTTGGACCGCTTCCCGCCCAATTCCGCAATACAATATACAAAAAAGCATACAGTAAAGCCGCAAATCGTCATCGCCAACTTGTTAGAGCTGACATATCCCAAAAAGAGCCGAACTCTTTCTCAACATAAGACATATATAGGTGCCCAACGCATCAACTGGTGATTCCCCCTCTTCCTCTCCAGGCACCAAGTCCGGTATATGTCTTTCGATGAAGCTTGATGCACGTATGCCATTGAGGACTAGCAGGACTACTCGAGTCTACATGCTGAGACCACAATGTTGCAGAAAAAAGTGTACAATACGACTTGACGCTTACTGCTTGCAAAGAAACAGCGGGCTCTTTGTGGGATTTGGTTTTCCTCTCGTGAGAAGGCGAAGACTGATCGACGTTTGGTTTCGGAACATGGTTGCGTAGTATATTTCTCGTGGTGGATTTTTTTTTCATAGATAGTCACAATATGTTATTTCTGTTCTAGTATTTCTTACCTCACGGGCAGAGACAATCTGCAGAGGACGCAGAGCAGCCTTCAGGTCAGCAGTGTTGCTCTCCAGGTCGAACAGAGCCTGAGCAATGTTGCTCTCCAGCTCACTGGGCTTGGCGTGTGAGGGGCTGTTAGGGGCGATCTTGTTGATGGCAGACATTTTGGCTGATTGCTGACGATGTTGTCGAGATGTAGAGAGGAACGGGACTCAATTTCGTTAATGTTTTTTCCAGTATCGCAATGCCATGTAGTGGGTCTATTATTTTCGAGTTCCTGAAAAAAGAGTTGTGTGCTAGTCACGTGATACAGGGCACAGCTAAATTTTATAAAAACTAGAGCCCCGCTTTCAACCCACCTCGCATCAACCCTAAACTTTGAGGGTTACATTGACTTCGAAATTGCAACGATAAAAGATGTCTGATATCTTGTACTACCATCAGTTACTTGATGGTTAGTGATTTTTACTAATTATGCCTACATTCTAGATTGAGAGTAACTTCAATAGATTTCTTTGTAAGAATTTAAAATCTAAGTTATACGAGGTAAATGAATGAAAAGTACCTTCTCCTTCTTACAAGTGAAAAGAACCGCCTTTCTTCTTGCTGATATTTTGTATATTGTCAATTCTCTTACATACATTAGGGTTACACATCATAACCCCGAGGGCAGGACGTTCATACTCGCTTAAAAAACAAGCGATCACCAAGAACTTTGCCAACCTTCACCATTTACTCAGTTATCAGTATTATAACTAATACCCTGAACACATTACTTTAGTATGCTTGTCAGTACTTTATCCCTCTAGCAAGTTTTACACTCGCCAACATGGATTTGCGAGAATTGATTCCTAATCTGCCGAGATCAGCATGCGGGCAAGTGAATCTCCAGCCATGTTCTTTCTTTTCAATGATAGTAAATAGTATATGTGTGATTAGCAGCTTTGGCTACACTTCTTACAGCAGCACTTTTGCCTTTCATTCAACTACTTTCATTCTTAGAAATTCAACAAGACGTGTATTGACTTACTATCTTAACACCTTGACATGAGTGTTGTTATCACCTGTACTCCTGGATTCAGCATCAACTAATCTGTATCGGGTAAAAAAAGTGGAAGGTCCAAACCTTTACTTCACATATACGAGAGCAGCTGCAGTCTTGAGATAGATTATAGACTACGAACCCAAAACGAACTAGTGTTCACACCATCATCCAATGAGCAGCAAACAGGTCTCCTGGCTCTTTGGGAGAAACTTGATAGCAGATCATGGATACACTTACACCACCATATCTTCACACGTCCAGTTAATATTCAGAAATCGACAATAAATTTAGAGCGGCTGCTTAATTGATATCTTTAAGCACCTATCCATAGTGATTGAAGCCAAACTTTTACGTGGTTGAGACGGGCTGCTATGAATCTATGACCACAGAAGAATACCTCTGGAGTATTATCTATATGATCGTTATCTTGGCCACCATATCGAAAGTTCTATCTGTTTTTCATAAGCGGCTGTATCCGTTACTACCCAAGATACACGCGGAATTCGAGAAATATATATACTACTCGAATTTGGAATGAGATAGAATGAATAAAGTTTATTAGAGAACGATAGGAGTAGGAGTTAATGCCACTAATCTCGCGACCTAGGTGATAATAAGGGGCGAAATAATTCGAACGGGAGTCGTCAAAAGAGGCATGAATTTACCTGTACTGTGTTTGAAGTCTTCAGAAGCCCCGCGAGCAAGGTAAGTTACCCTCGGGATACCGTAATATGCCAAATGAGGCACACACGAATGCACTTGCGTTTGTATAAGTATATTACGCAAACGGTGACGGGATAACAAAAACAAGTATCAGGTGTAGATCTTTAGGCTGCAGGTAGATTCTGAAAACGGACGAAGTCGTTAGCTTAGGTCTGGAATGAAGGAAGCCTGTAGAGTAGAGGGCATGGTCATTGAGACTGAAGACTTTTGGCTCACCGGAAGGGCTCCTAGCATTAGTCTGTGCAGCATAAGTTGGTGATATTGAGTGATAGTGGGCTTGATAGAGTAATATGGGATAAATGTTCATGCACCTCTATCACAAGCTGAAAAGCGGTTGGAGGGGTATGTGCGACACCCCAATTGTATGCATGAGGCTGACCAAGACTGATATATTATCCCTATATACTAATACTCACTTGATTGCTGTGAAGGGGCGTATAACGCTGTGGTGTGTTCACAATTGCAAGCAACAAATGTATACTAGATACTATGTAGCTATTCTCTAAGTACTAGAACGCACCCCTGCAGATAGCGGGCGAAAATCCACACGCATAACGCTGGTGATCAGTAGAGGGGATGCTTGCTTTCCTTGAGAAGGGATAGAAAAAGAACACTGCGTGTGCTTTCATTCCTCTACTCAAGTGCCTGAAGAAGCTAAAGGCCTACTGTAAGCAGCGAGTTGTAAACAGTTCTGAGTTACTATCCAGTATATCCAGCCTTCTTAGTTACACCGCGGCATGTATCATGTACTCTAGAAGACCCGAAATACCGATACATAGAATCTAATTTATGCAACTCACCGTTGACAGTGATCACACCGCTTAGGGAATCTCTCAAAATCGCGGAGGCGAAAGGCGGCTACTTACATACCACTTTAAGCTACTATCCGAAACTGAGCTACATGGTAGTAAGTAATTGA
Source organism: Davidsoniella virescens (assembly GCA_001513805.1). Lineage (NCBI taxonomy): Eukaryota > Fungi > Ascomycota > Sordariomycetes > Microascales > Ceratocystidaceae > Davidsoniella > Davidsoniella virescens. Next base: position 9,470 of record LJZU01000042.1, read on the forward strand.
TGAAAGAAAGTTGCGCATATATGGAATGATTGTGGCATGGATAGCAGTAGCAAAAGCTTCCATTTCCAAACTCGTGAAGAGATGTCTGAAGTGAGCACCGAATACCGAGTTTGAATTTAGTTCTAGTAAGTGATATTCACACATATGTATACTAAGCACTAGGTGAACACTAAGACAGGGGCGAAGAGACCTATTCGGGTTATTCATGAAGTTGCTATGTTTATTGTACATACTAGCGTGAAATCCTTCGGGAGGTGCGTTTACCATTGTCCTTGAATAGCAATATTGTCTTCTTGAGGAGCCTTGTTGCCCGAGTGCTGTTGTTCGCTGTTTTGAGAACAGGCGCAATTATCTAACGAACGATTAAATGAATAGCCAAATCATTGAATGAAGACGGGAGCCAGAGTGAGACGTAATTAGGTTTATACGAATTTTAAATCTAGTTCGACTGAAATAAACATTCAGAGCTTATGTTCTTATATCTTGTATTTATAGTCGTTTAATGTCTAGCCAGGCATTGAAGATGAGGTATTATACATACAGATATTTGAAGACTGTATCAAAACCGCTAGGAAAAAATATACGTCGTATTGAGAACTTCAACGGGTTGCGACATGGTCTCTATTTTAGATCATCCTCTATACCGTACAGATACATGTATGTAGACATCCTGGTAGCTGGTCGCATTTTCTCTTTGAAAGTTCAGAGGAACTAGTTAGTGCGTAGGTAATTATACATGGATTTCATCCGGTCTGTAGTTCGTGCGCGCTAAAAAACCTTGTATAAAAATATGTAACTAGCCATTCTCTTTCTATAATGTCAGCGTAGTAGCAGGCCCGTTACGGCTGATCGGTATGACTGGGCTCGGCTGAACTGCATAAGATCTGGTAAAGCGCATACAGATACTATATGGATAGATGCGCAATGCTTCCAAGATTTAGCATTTTACTTATCATATGTTCCCCGTGATCCGTCACATGGATTTTCACCACAATACCACGATAATGGTTGACTATTAAGGATATCAGGATGCAAATATAGGACTATGTATTTAGGTATGTGTTAGCTTTGTGTAGCCATTATGCATTTCTTTGGTGCAACTTGAGTAGCACTGACGCCTGACACCTGCTCTTTTGCGTGACTATAATTTTGTAAACTTACATGTAGCTTCAAGCGCCTCTCTAGAAGGCACTGACACACAATAACCTTGCAATGAGAAAAAAAGAAAGCTTGTACCTGTGGCCGAGGAAAACAACTAGTCAGATTTTAGTCATGCAATGGAAAAGGAATCCTGAGCGGGCCGTCGTGGTAAATCAATGAGTAGAGTTTCCAGATTTCCAAGGCACCCAGGTTTTACAACTCACTTAATTTTTGAGCTGGGGCTAGGCTTTTGTAGTATATATGGATAGCAAGGGGAGGGGGTGGCCATAGAATGAGCTAGTCCAAAATATATAAGATTTTGGTATCATTTACGAACATGAACTACTATCCTGTGTCCACCTGCATAATGGGATAACTGTTGCATATCAAATTATATGCAGATGAAGCCTTGAGCAAACACATAACTCCCAGTCGCAGTATTTGGCGTATTTCCGGTACACACTTGCTTTTTTCACCTGCTTAAACGAAAGATCTACGCCGGTGCTCTTGAAATACCACAGTTGGATGACAGTACGGATTTGTTTGAATACACCTTTGCCAAGGAGCATAAAACTGACTATGAGTGTTGAGTATGCAGAGTCTATTCGTTCCGGGATCATGAGTCTACAGTAGATATCAGAAACGGTCCTCAATGTGTTTCTTACATGGACGGATGGGGTATCAGAATAGGAGAACAGTATACTTCTCAGTAACATATACATCGATAGCCTGTTACTATTGTGATTATGCTATCGGAACTTGTACCGAACATGTACCTGTGATATTGGGAAGCTAATGTATGCAAGATGAGATACTGTAGCCGATACAGAGATATATGGGAAAAACCAAACAGAGGAGTTATCAGCTTGAAAACGAAGGAGATTGAGATGGAAACAGTAATGAATAGACACTATGGCATTGTCCCGAAGCACTAGTTGATAATGTAGAGATGATTATCCTACAATAACGAACGAGTATATATTATAAACGCCATTCCCATGACTTTTGTTATTGAATGTCTTGTTGTTCATCAGATTCTGTTATGAAATACACCTCTCTTTCTCCGTCCTTTACTTTCTAGCTGTTATTGCCTTTGCCGTATTGTTTATTGTTTTTGTTGTGCGATTCCCACTCTTTGCTTAGCTTTTCTACTATCTAACTATTTGGTAGTTGCTATCTTGACCACTACTATCACGTGTGAGTTCCTTCCATTTTGTATAGCTAGTCTGAACGTCCTATACTTTCTATGAGGTTCATCCTTTTCAACTTCTGATCCCATATTTTTGGTTTCTTCCATCATTCATCTATCCATAATCCATCTCTTCACTAAGTTTACATACTTTTTCTAACGTCACCCATCAACGCCAGTGCGTAACGTCACTGTCTCATCATTATCAGATACTTATCTCTACATCTTTTATATCTTTTATAGAATATAAATCGCCTGTCCTATACGTGAGTTGTCTCTATCCACATGACATTACGCACTCCTTGATGACTGTCTAGAAATGAGTACAAGAACACTATATATCCATGTACATGCTTTTATCGTACATGTTACAACCTGACTAACATACATAAATATAGAATTCAACTCAAAACGCCGGAAACCTACGTTTTTCCCTGCTCGAAAGATCAAAAACTCAACTTTTCGTCATACCAAAGTTTGCAACGCCCACCGGCATCTTGCTTTTCCTTTTAAGAAGCGGTGAAGTCAGAGATTCTCAATATAGTGCGCATAGGATTACGGTGCGGTTAGCCGATTGAGTTATATATAAGAGGATAATAAGCTCCCTTCGTCATGGCTTCAGCAATTATTATGGTAAGATCGCCTTTTCTAATCACCTCTTTCTATTCTCCTGATACAACACCACATATCTTCTACAAAGGTAGTCTTGAATTGGTACTCATGCTGCTTATAAGTAACATGTAGCGAGAAAGCTAACACATATTGTATAGCCCACTACTGAACGTGACTCCTCGCCTCCCTATACGGTCTCTGCCATTCAAGCCCATAAGCCCCTTCCCGGTTTACGTAACATGGACTACACTTGGTCTGAGATGTACAGTACCATGGCACCGTATCATGAAGTATGTACCCTAGTTATCGTATCTTTACCAGTAGTATTAGCTTTCTTTACGATCTCATCATAGCAAGACTTTCATCAAAGACTACCGAAGACGTGGTAGAGGCACTCCCATCATTCAATCAAAACATTATGCTAACATACTGATAGTCCAAACGGGAGAATATCTACACGAGCGATACTACTTCTTCTATGACTAGCTCGGTGGATCATGATGGAATCTATACTGAAAAGATCGAACATGTACCAAATATGTTGTTTCAATCACGCAGCAACAGCATGGGATGGTCGCCTGACCCTACAAGTTCTCTTGTTGTTTCCATACAAGATACTTTCACCAGGGAATCAGCTCCGACTCCATCACCATACGTCGATCATCTTTTTGGTCCTAACGTCAATATGGGTCTTGCTCCCCAAGACCTTCGGCTTTACGTTCATGATAACGGCATGACTTCTTCGCCTTATTCACTTGCGAATAACGCGAATAGTCCAGCTTCCTCCTTTGGTAGTCTGGGAAGTCAAGGCTCTATGAACATGTGCTACGAAACGGATCACATGAATGATGTGAACGCAGCTATGTCTCTTCCCCCTTCTAACTGGCAAGAACGTCAGTTGAAATCTGTGACAATGGCCTCTCAGGTGCATGCTATTCCAGCTCCATCACCCATATTGTCGATGGCATCGTCGAATGGTTCGTTTTCTTCCATCCATGACTCATCTCTTATGCCTTTAGGTATGGGACTTGAGCAGCAACAGCAACAATGTTTCCATCAACACCAGCAAGGTGAACACCGGACACGGAACTCAGACGAACAAGTTACGTTTGGTCGTGGCCAGCGTAATCGCAAAGTTCTTCCAGACACAGCTCTACGTCATTTCTCACCACAGCATGTCAATTATGGTTCACGGAGTGGCATGGCGCAGGTAAGTGGATCGAGCCACTCTCGCTCATCTACTTCGTGGTACCCTCCCGTGCGCGAGGGCCGGGTTTCTAAGGTAAACCAAGCCCTCCGCCGGGAACAAGATAGCTTTCTAGTGCGTGCCAAGTTGAGCGGCATGACCTATCGTGAAATTCGGATGGTGGGTAAATTTACGGAGGCAGAGTCGACTCTACGTGGTCGTTTCCGCACACTCACTAAGAGCAAAGAGGCGCGTGTGCGCAAGCCAGAGTGGCACGACATTGATGTAGGTTTCACACATTTGCTTGTTCAATTCCTTTCTCATTTCAACTCATGTATACCATTGTGCTAACGACTATTCTTAATCATTTAGATCAAGCTTTTGAAAGAGTGTGTCGATATGATGGGTGGCCATCGTGCTGCTGAGGCAGGCAAGGTTTCGTGGAAAAGGGTTTCTGAGTACATTGCTGATCATGGCGGCTCATATACCTTTGGCAACGCTACCTGCCGGAAGAAGTGGGACGAACTGGTTGAGAACAGTATGTCTGGTATGGCTGGCATGAATTCTATGCATTAAACCTGCCAAGTCAGTGTCGTCCCTTTCTAGAACTTTAGTTCAAGGATCATGTTTCCCATTCGGCCGTACTAGCCAATTCCCAAGTGAGACTTTTAAACTTTGAGATATTCTTTTTAGAATGATCTTGATCATTAAGAGCTTACTGTTGAAGATGGTACCTTGATCAAGAGTACAAACTTTCAGTAGTGGTATTTTTCATTTTGCGGTTGTGCAAAACGATGAAGCCATTACGCAAGCCATTCTATGCCCTACCGCAAGTTGGTTCATGGGGAAACATCACAGGTTATCAATTGCATTCGACAGTGGAAAATAGAATGTTATGGTGTAGAGTCACCATATGGGAGGTTTTTATTTTGGTTCTTGTTGGCGGTAATTTTGGCAGCAATTATTATGGCTCGGGTGGATTAATTTTGATGGTTGGATATTTGTGTTATTTTTGTTGAATCTTGTTTCTTTTAGTTATTCGAGTTATTCCTTTTATGTTTGGACTCGCTAGTGTTATATTATTGTAATCTTGCTACACGATATTTCGATTTATCTGATGTTTCGTTTTTCTACTTGTTGTCATTTGAGACTGATAGGACATATGAGATCTTGTGAATCATAGCTTGACTCGTTCATTCGAAAGGCCAATTATCTCAAGAACGTTATTGAGGGTTGAAGGGTTCTCACGCAAAGCAAGCCACTCGGCTTTATTTTTGACCAGTGCCGTTCCAGCCAAGACGGTACCGTTTAACTGAACCTTTCCAGTTCCGTTTCCGAGGGAAATATCGGAGCCTTCTGCTAGTCGGGGACAGATCGCCATAACAGACTTGGTCATGGAGAAGTTATAGCTGATAAGAGCCTTGCCGGTACTGGGCACATCGACATCAGGACCAAGGACGGCTTTGCAAGCCTGAGTGTACAGACGCATATATGTGCTATATAGAGATTCATGAGTTTGACCATGCATCATATTCTCCGAGAATATAGAGAAGGGAAGTGTTTGGGCTGTCTGTGTGTTAGATAGGGTATCGATGAGTGGTCTCCAGGTCGTATCTGACGGCAATCCATCATAGAGACTGGATATCGGTAGAAGCTGTAAGTGCCGATGAGGCTGAGACGCCCCAGAAAATCTCCCGCCGTTGAAAAATACAAAAACACCCGGTTCTTTGCTATCATCGCCACCCTCCGTATTATCGGAGCTTAGATTCCCACCAGTCGAAGAAGTGCTAGCATACGCATCAACACAGGCATAAGCTGCAGCGACATCGTCAGCTTCTAGAACATCCTCTTGGCTCTTCCAGGCCGTAGTCGCCAGGATGAAATGTTCCGGTGCAATGGCGAATTTGTTTAGCACGAGGAAATGAGGATAGTTCGGCGCAAGATCGACGATGCGTAGTGCAGCAGGTGGTGTAGCGAACGGGTCAAATGATGCTGTTGAAGAGTCTGTATTGGACGAAGGCTTAGGCCCGCCTTTGGGTTTATTGGCAAGTGATGGTGCGAAGCGGAGCTGGATCTATAACAAAGACGGAAAGATATTGGATAGCGTTAGTCACAAATTACACGAGAGATACTGTGTAAAGGTGAAATCATGAGGCAAATAATGGTGGGGTTCAGACCTTGGCGGCGCCTGTATCGAGAACAGCAACTTGAGTGGGAAAAAAGAAGAGGTCGTTGTTTGCACGAGCACGCCCAAATGCGGCAGTGACAAGCTGGGGCAGGTTTGACGGAGCTCTAGCAATTGAAGTCATGATGACAACTGTGGTTGAGACACAACTATTTCTATATGTTATATTATATTGTGGCGTGTGGTCGTCAGAAACATCGTCATAATCTTGATGGAGCTCTTATCGTATCACTCGATAATATCAAGCATAGCGACAGGATGTTAGCTCTAAAATTTAGTTTTAGGGGCAAAAGGCCAACCATATCAGTGGCAAGTAGCCCAGTATGCGCTATATTCCACCCATGCCCTAGTTCTACTAGAGATCTTCCTTCTACTTGGTCTTTTCTGTTTGTGGGTCCAAAAGAATTAATCTGTGACAAAACGTTGCTTGTGTTTAACTCGTTGTTAGATATTAAATAAAACTACACTTGTAGAGAATAGTTTACTCCTAGACATTACTTGTACATAGTTGTAACATGGGTCACGATCCACCATTCGGATTAAATCTAGGTTACACTGTTTAACATAGAGTCTACATTTATTGTACCAGTACTATACATTCATTATTATAACACTCCAATCTCATCGTGGTCGATTGGTGGTCTAATCTAGGCCTGGAACTCCAACAATCGATCTCCAAGCCGGCACAAAACGGGGAACTATATAGACGATGTACAACGAGATGGTAGCAGTCAGAAGACCAGTAAACTAGAAAAATAAAACAGGTTAGTACAAAAAATCATAGCAAAAGATTATAAAACAGGAGGAAATTTACCTTCTCAAACCACGTATGGAAGTAAATCGCCGTCATCAATAACATCCATAGATTCAAAGCAACTACGCCAAGCGCAAACTTGCCCGTGTATCCCAATCTCGTAGTGAGTCTCTGGCCCTCGACACTCTGAGTCTCGCCATTTGCTTTGACGAACACTCTACGTTCTCTCGGCCAGAGCACCCAACCAACCTCCTGCAACAAGAACCCAGAACCCAGAACCAGCAAAAACACATGGCCCGAGATATCATGGCCACCATACCACCGTCCACCAGCCCGCTTACACTCCACTGCAGTGAACAGAAGTTTTTCAGCTGATGTAGCCAGAGTCTCGGTTGCCTTTGAGGCTTCCCGCATCGCTTCATCCAACAACACGCCCGCAGCGCTAAACGAAGACTTGGAATGACACTGTCCGCCACTCCAGCGGAAGGATCTATCGATCAACGGGGGTCCAAAGAACCACTGCGTCGTAGCTACCCACGCACACGTAGTCGCCAAGTAGCGCACCAACACACGTCCACGACGTATCAACGCCGCCTGATCACTACTACCCAGCGCACCACCGAGGGTAGGACTCAACAGAGCAAAAGACGTAATAGCTGCCGTTACCCAGGCCCAGCCTACTTTGACGAAGAATCGGTTGAATACGTTGCGCTTGGAGGCAAAGTAGGATGGAGGCGCGTGTTGAGCATGGCTTTGTGTTACATGGTCGTATGCGATGTCGCGGAGACTCGGCGACAAAATGGAATATAGACCGCCGAATATTAATAGGCCGGGGAAGATAAGATATATGGCAAGTTCGCGGTTGGTGAGGAGAAGAGGTGAGGCGGACGGCACTTGAGATGGAGCGACGGCTTTGGATGGGAGAGACGTGTTGGTACTGTCTTCGATAGGTAAAACTTCAGCTCGTGAGCGCGAACGCGCGGTTCTTGTGGGATTGTCGTCCATCACGGTATAGTTGGAAAGATGTTATTGTAGATGTGAATTGGTATATTGAGCTCAAGGCAGATCCGGAAACTATGAGATTCAGATCCCGGGTTAAACGATGTGAGCTCAGTCGAGGTGGACAACAAAACGATTTAGTATGTTTAACGTTGTAAGAAAGGATAAGAATGATATCTTATTCGCGATAAGATCAATGATGGAATAGCAAGAGGGCAAAGGAAAGCAAGAAGAAAAAGAGAGGTTGATATGGGAATGGAAATGGAAATGGAAATAGAAATCTTAAAGCCCTTTTTTCGGATCGGATTAAGAAGCAAGTACAGCTCTATCGAGTGCACCTTCCATTCTCAAAACAGCAGCATGTGAGCTCTTATGGCATCAAACGTCATTTCAGGTCCACATCAAATGTGGCTGTGGAGAGTAAAACGCCACCATCACACTCAATGTGGCGCTTTGTCATTAGTTTAGTTTGGGTAAGTTCAGGCTTCTTCTAGCTCCTTCCACAATAGACAACTTACACGCCTAATTCAAGGCAACGATATTCACAAAATTACAAGAGAAATTCACGGTAACAAAAATAATGTGTTCAAAAAAGGCTGATTATTTTGCCAGCTAAATTGAAAATACCTGCTATTCAGGAGCGGAAAAAATGGAATTGTATGCAGAAAAAGTCATGAAACCTACAGTCCACTAGGACCGAGTATGGTAAAGAAATAAAGAGATAAAGCGAACAACACTACGGAAAAATAGGAAAAATAGAGCCAAGTGGATAAACAAAAAATGAAAACGTCCAACCCGGAAATAACAACATCCTTAGATATAAGAATGAAGGAAAGGAGTGACTAAGAAATGAAATATCAAGACTAAAAAGAGAAAGTCCAGACAGCAACTAATCGAGAGATCAAGGAACAAAGCTGCCTGTATGATACTCGGAAAGTGAAGAAAAAAAATGAAAACATAAAAGAGAAATCCACAATGAACCCTAAATTGATAAGAATAAAAAAGCAGATAGAACCATCCAGGCCAACCAATAAGACGTCAAACCATTTACGCCTCTTTCTTCTAACCAGAGGCAGAGAACAGTGCTACGGCAGAGCCGTAGACGTTGGTGTTGTCCTTCTGGAGGGCAGCGGCAGTGCCATCAAGCACAACCATGTTGGTGGCAGCCTTGGTCGTCAGACCGTACAGAGACAGACTGCTGTTCTCCAAGCGGATCATATCGCGCTGGCAGTTTTCAGTGCCAAGGCAGGTCTGCGAGTAGTTATCGAAAAAGCTGTAAAGACCAGCACCGTAAACGAGAATATCCGAGGAGTCAACGCTGCGAAGGCCCAGAGTACGTGTGCAAGTCTCATCACCGGCGCATAGCTTCTCGAAGTCGGGATCATTGTATTCAGTGTTGACGCTGAAAGGCTCGAGAGCGGATGGGTTGCCCTGGAAGTAGGCAGTCTCAGTCTGGATGAGTCCCATGAAGACGTTCTTGGCGTTGGAGAGCTGGTAGTTGTACATAACATTGTGCTCCGAGCTAGTACCCCATAGCCAAGCGCCCTTCGTGGACTCAATTAGAACACCGCGGCCGTTGTAGATGTTGATTTGAGAGTGATCAGCTAGATCCAGTTCGTGGTCAGCAACCCAGAACCAGGTGTTCTCGAGGTAGGCAGAGCCAGACTCGGTGAGGTGGAATAGCATGAATGAGCCGATGCATTCAGGATTGGCAGTGGTGTCAACACTGGGGGTCTTCTTGCAAGTATCAGACTGCAGTTCAGTACCAGCGGAACCACCGATGCGGAAGTGAGTATCCCACAGGCCGGACTCACCAGCAGTCTCGCTCTCAAGGTTCCACTCCATCATGACAGCACCAGGTTGAGGGCCAAGAGTCTCGAACATGAGCTCAGTAATCTCAACATTGCCCTTATCACCGGCCTTGCCAACACGGAAAACGGGCTGGGGGTTGGTCTGATCCTTGAAGGTGGAGTTACCACCAGCCATGATCAGAGGCCAGATCTCACCGGTGATCTTGATATCCTTAGGGACATCGATGGTCTTGGTGACGAGGTAAGCACCGTGATCAAAGTAGATGATCTGATCGGCAGTGGCGCTGTCAAAAATCTTTTGGATGGCATCAGAGTCGTCAGTAACACCATCACCCTTGGCACCCTGGCTCTTGACGCTGACGAAAGCAGAAACGTCAACCGACTCATACTGAGGCTTGGCACGAGTAACAAAGCGACTATTGGAGTCAAGCAGGACAGAGGGGCGGGCAGCAGCACTCTGGGTAGCCTGAACGGCAGTGCCAGTAGAAGAGCCAGCATAAGTGCGGCCCTGAACGAAGCTAGAGATCTTCTGGTTGCCGGCAAGGATAGTAGCAGAGGTATCAGGGTTGAAGACAGCAGTAGGCACGTTGGTAGACATGTCAACATTGTCAATGATGAGGGTACCGTTGGTAAAGCTGTTGCTGGTGCTGTAGGTGGTCTGAATACCGACGGGAGTGTTGGAAATCTTGGAGTCAACCAGCAGAACCGAGCCAGTGGCAGCAGTAGGGCCCATGTCGATGCCGACCTCGCAGTTGTCGATAGTCACACCGTGGAAGGTCCAAGCCCAGTTCCAGTTCATGTAGATGGCAGTCTTGCAGTTGTTGAAGGTCAGGTTCCGAGTGGTGAACTGCTGGTTTCCGAGGAAAGCACCGTAGTTGCCACCGTTGAAGGTCAGGTCAGTCATGAAGCCACCAGAGCCGTTGTCCATGAAGATACCCTGTTGCTTGTTCTCATCGCCACCGTCAGTGCGCATGTTGAACTCGATGTTCTGCAGCGAGGTGGCCTGGGCAACCTGCCAGTGGATACCGGCACCGGCGCTGAATGGCTGATCGGTCAAATCAATGACAAAGTTACGAACTTGGCGGAAGAAGTTATTCTGGTTGGTGAACCAGTTGGTGCCAGTAGTATCATAGGGGTCAGAGTCCATGACAGCCATACCAGAAAAGCTAGACAAAGCCTTGATGACGGGAATATCAACAGCATCACCAATGAGCTGGGAGTAGTAGTACATGACGATAGGAGCGCTAACACGGTAAGTGCCAGGAGGGAAGTAGATGATGGCAGGTGTGATGGTAGTAGAATCACACTTCTGGCCACAGCGGTTTCCTGATGAGATGGCCTCATTGATAGCATTAGTATCATCCGTGGTACCATCACCGGTAGCGCCAAAGTCCTTGACATTGCGGAAGATTGTGTAGTTGCTAGCATCAGTGCTAAAGGCAACAGTGCCCTGGCGCTTGATCTGCGAGAACCACCAGTCGGAGGAGGTGGAGTTAGCCGCGGCAGAGATGGCGTAGGTTGGGGCAGCAGGAAGAGCATCGGCCGTAGCGGCAAAGAATCTGAGGGCTGTAATGGCCGTCAGCAAAAGAGAGGAAACCATGGCGAAGATGAAGTAAGGTTTTCGAAGCAGAGATCGAAGGTGTTTCCTAGAGTTCTGCGGAGGGGCACAGGGTTAGCGAGATAGAGCATGGAAGTAGAGCAGAAGGCTCGGGGAAGCAAACGTCTTCTTATGGAAGACGGCAGTCGGTTGTTTGTTTTCCATGACGATGCAGAGGGAATGACATTCCACAGTGTCTTGGAAAACAAAGAGAATGCTGCGATACGGAGAAGGGCATGAGGGATGGAGCCGGGTGAATTGTTGAGGTACCTTTTGAACGTGGTCACAAGAGGTGTGTGCTGATCAACAACAAAGACAAGTAGATGAAGGGTGGTCTCTTGTCAAAAGACCAAAAAAGATGACAATATATCTCAGGTAGCAACAATATTATTGGATAGCTAGAGTGGTGATGGTGACAGTGACTGCATGGAAATTGGAGATTGAGACCTCAAAAAAAAAGAAATAAAGGGAAGGCGAGTAAATAAAAAGAATGACTGCACAGCAGAATGAAAAGAGGTAACACACTGATCGAAGTGGGAAAGATAGAAGAAAGTGAAGACAAAGAAATAAAGGGAAGGCACGCACACACACACACTCAATGTGTTGCAAGATCAAGAACGGCAAGAACGTTGGAGGTTGATGAGAAAGGAAGGGAGGAAAAGAAGGGAACGGAAGTCAAGAAGGAAGGAACGAAGTTATATAGAAACGGCACTTACATTAGAACGGGAGCTCGGCGTCGTGGTGCAGCGAGATATCAAAGCTAAGCCAACTCTAGCCCAAATTGAGATCCAGGGCCTAGCACGGCGACTAGCAGTAGTGGCTCGAAGGCCAGTGCCTGCCTGGTCTGTTTCTCTAGCCAGCAGACCCTCTCGGGCCTCTTCCTCGCCAAGTTGAGATGAGGATGGCATGGCTATAGTACTGGCAGCAAAGTAATGCCGCGAGGGGACAAGAAAATAGATGTGCGAACAGACTCCTTCGTTGTCGTAGTCAAGCTTAGTAGAAATGGAAGAAAACGCACAAGTATAGACTGTCGTCGTTTGAGCAAGAAGGTATAATGGATTGAGGGGCGTGTAGACTGTAGCAGAGTGAACAGGGCGTGTTCTACATTGGGGGGGCGTGTCATATGTCCAAGCGGTTAAATACAGATGTAGTAAGGTTGAAGTTGCAGAGTTGTGGTCACACTATTGGAGAGCAAGTGTTAGAAGATTATGAGGGAGTGTGTGCAGAAACAGAATCCCCCTTCAGGCTTCAGAATTGAGAGAACTCAACAGCAATGCTTCACAGGGCGCGGCCAGAAGACTGTAGAAAATATACGAGAACGAACAGAGTCTAAGTTCTTTTAAGAAAAAAAAGCATGTGTCTACTAGTATGTCAAGAATCAAGACGCAGCACAATAAGCAATATACCAACGTTAAGGTATAGAATATGTGCAATGCAGTCAAATTCAAGGTATTGTGAGCAGAAGCATGTATATATGCCAACTCAAAAGCGAGTGAAGAACGAGGCAGTAGACGCTATGATGTCCAGAGCAAGATTAGTAAAGATCCGCCTATTTTACCAAGAACTTGGTGTCAGTTCAGCTTTCAAAGATCAAGCGGTCAAACTCTAGGATAGCCGAATAATCCAAAGCCTATCACAACGGTCCGATGAGTTCTTGATCTATCCAGGCTATTCCTAGCCAACTAGCGCTGTTGTCACGTCGATTCAGTCGCTGAAGAATGCGACTGTCTCGATTACAGGCCCTAGTTTCAATAGTCCCCAGAGCTCTTCCACCACTTAACCACGGTCTACTTGCGGCTTCAAGTGCTTCGGACCGTAAAGGCAAGAATGCAAAAGAGAAGATCCAGATAAGCTAGATACTTCTACTTGAAGCTTCAAGACAACTAAACGACGGTTTGTTTTAGTCGGTCAAGACGCAAAAAAAGGACTGTCAAGTATAAAGTAAAGGTAAAACAGTCGCCGATAGCTCGCTTTTAGAAACAGTAAGCAGAACTGCAGATCAGATCCCTCCTAGGGTTAAAGAACCGAGATCTACTTCCAAGCTTCAGTGAGCTTTGTGTACTATGTATTGTATGTGCCGGAAGCTAACTGAGTTCAGAAGAATGCAACCAACACATAGTTGCTGATCGCTCTCTTAAAAAGTCAGCGTTACAGAACCCAAGAACAAGAATAACGTCACGGCCTGTTATTACGACAGCGTCGATTTCTAGCCGTGGATCACGTCGATGGCGAAGGCTACCGATGATCTGTGGATTTTCTACCGGTGATGAAGGCTTGGCTTGGATATTGACACTGTAGGACAGGAACGTATGACGACAACAAATGATCCCTTCTGGAGCTGTTTATGGCGATACTTTGTGTGCCTTGCTTGACCACGAGGAATGGAATAAAGCGAGCTAGATCAGGAGGCAAGTTGATGAAGGAATCAAAACAATCAGCGCGTGTTGTAAATGCAGGGCAACTATTTGAGGGTTAGATATTCTTAGTTAAAATCACGGCAGCGAGTAGATGTTGATTCAGCCTCGACAGATGCGCCCGAGGGGGAAAATGGTTAACTTGGGCTTATTTTTTGACTACTGTTAGAAATACAAAGGGGGATGAGAATCCGAAGAAAGCATAGGGTATAGGGGAAAGTTGATGACTGAGACCCCAAAGCCAATGAATGCTGAAACTGAGCCCTGTGGTCCATTTTTTGGCCGCTGAAGAACCAGGGTTAGCAAGCTAATACATACCTAATGGTTATCATTCAAGTGGCAGCTGTAAAATGCAGGACTAGTTGTTGGAATATACAGGTGATAATAGTCTTACTAGTCCGCGCTTCAAACCAATCAAGTTTGACCATTCTGTGCCTCAAGTAGTTCGTTGTATTGTGGTAACGAATAGTTCTCGATAAAGAAACGCATGCCAAGTAAGTAGACATACACATGTATCTCTGTAAATAGGAAAAGTAAGCACTGAAGGATTTTTAGGCTACTGCCAGATGAAATCCAAGTTTTCTTAGTTTTCTTGTCCTGTTCTCTAATTTTTTGGATTGTTTGCTTGATGGAGGAGAAAACAAAAAAGAAGCTGAAACACAGTGTTACAAAAAAAGAGGAAGGAAAAAAAAAAAGAGTGCTAATTATGCCCAAACAATGGAACCTAAACACGTAGTGGCAAAAAAAAGAACACAGCTATATAACATGAACAAAAAAAGCAATTACCGCCGCTTTGTCTCTTTCTTCAGTGCTGGGTTGTTTCCTAATCTTGGATTGTTTCCGAGACTTGGTTCCGAAAATATGGCAGCAAAAGAACCCGCTAGAATGAAATGTAGTATACACTCGGGAGTAAAATATCTTTCATTCTCAAAAGACCAGCTTTCTGTTACAAAAAATCCTGAAGACGTACGTCATGAGCTAAAGAAACTGCCACCGTGACGCAAGTTTCCTTACATAAAGGAAGGTTCCTGTTTCGCTGGGCGCTTTTGGCACTCGCTTACTTACTCAGATATTGAAGGAAGAATGAAGCTATAAAGCGAGCACGGGTTACAGTATGTAGTATGAATCTTATTTGACTATATAACTACAGAACTAGTTAGTTGTGACTTACTAACTATCACTGAACACAATATAGGGCATCAAGCATTGGCTGCTCTTTGCTCAAATGCCTTCCTTGTAATTTGGTAGCCTTTAATGCCATGTTAATACAGAGCGTATTGATTGCCTCAAGCTTTTGTTCTTCCTAACTGATCAGGATCAATGTATCCCTTTTTGTACTACTGTCGACTTTTTGTATTAACTTGCTTGGTTATAGCGCAGCATTCGGTTGCTTTTCTAGTAACAAGTGTTACAGCAGGCGGATATTACAGCTCGCAGCAGAGCGAATCAATTACAGAGGGTGTGATGCTGTTAAAATGGCGCTGTCAGGGCCTAGACAAGGGCCCCTAGCGCCAGGCTCAGGCCCATTTTGTATCAGAAACATGCTATTAACTAGGCTATCACAGAGCACAACAGATAAGGGAGAGCCATACAAACTATGTAAGTACTTGGCTGAGTTTTGACTAACATGGCCCATCCGGCGTCAAATATTCTTGCTCTGTCAGGGAAGAGATAGACAGACAGATAAACAGAACCCTGTCGCTTGCTATAGAAGGACCCATGAACCAAAGAAATTTGAACCATATTCGCTGTTGATTGGAGCTCTGGTTGTTTCAATGGCCATGGTAGGCTACTGTTAGTTAGAGATTAGCTAGACATTTCGAGGGTCAGGTTAAAATTGTTTGCCGTCTGTCCACAACCTCACAACCAGACTAGAAGCATCGCATGTTTGATATCTTGATCTTGCTTGCGTTGTTTTCTTGACTGCTTTCAGTCTGCTGGATATTCTTGGCTTGTATTGATAGATATATCTTGTCAATTCACAAGTTGATTGTTAGCCAATGGAAAATCTGTGCGTCTCTAAATGCTAGGTGGATGGATATATGCTTCATTCCTTCTTTTCACTAAAGCTTCTTCCTACGACGAGAAAACTTACCAGTAATGCCATATATCTGTCTATACAGCCTTGGCTGAGTCGAGTGTCTTTACCAAAATAATATTGTTCTGATAAGTCTACCGGAAGACTGGAAGAGTACCGCGTATTGGTATCCCAAGTTGTATCGAATATACGACTATCAACTTAGGTCTGATATATTCTTTGCGTCTAATAGATCCGTGTTTCAAAAGCCCCAACTACGAGGATCATAAGATACGCTCTATATAGACGATTATTATTTATTCTTCTGCCTTTGCTTCTTTGCATAGTCATGGCCATGATTCTGAGACGGGCTGCTCCTCACTTATGAACCCCTCTATCTCTCTTCTTCTTCATTGCAACCCTACACGACGAAAGAAGAACTAACGGGCATGAAGGCCAAGAGCTATTTTACTTCCCCAAGTAATGGCGCACGTGAAAAAGGGTAAGAGAAAAAAAAGAAGGTACCGCTACAGTTCTGTAAACATCACAGTTCGGCGATTTGAGCTGATCAGGCAGCGACAGGTGACCAAAATAGATAGCCCAGAGTCCAGATTCTATCTATCTAGCTTAATAGATCGCCCACCAGGGCCGTTTCAGTGATCATTGCTTTGCTTTTTTAGACTTTGTTGCTATTCTGGTAAGTCGGCACTTTAGTCGTTGAAGCCAAGGCGTCTGTCTTATTTCCCTTAGTATGACTATATCTTCTGATATATGTACCTCAAGTTTTCTGTACTATCACATGGTGATCATAGCTTCTATACTGTTTTGCTACCGTAGCATCTTACTAGTATATCACGGCGTCTCTTTTTTACCTTCTCCAATACTACGGCTTAATATATCAGAGTTGGAACTTATTTTCTCTATTCCGAGTCGTCTAAGCCTCCTGACTCCTCGATAGCTTGTGATTTATCCAAGCTATACATCTCTTGGAAGATATATTCCGTATGCGCTAGCTTTTGGTTCATGCGCTTCTTTATAAACAGAGTCGACGAGATGCTATAGTAGCATGGCTTGATTATTCTCCGTGAATCAACCACCTCTTGAAGCCAATATATTTTGTTATTCTCCGTTTAGTAGTCAGGCCGTTTAAGCATCTTCTGACCACTCATCATCATTTAGCCCATGATTTCCAACCCACACACAGTAAAACCATATGTATCTATCTACGGGCTCTACAATGACTTAACATGCTAAATTTCGGGGGCATCAATTTGACTCCAAATGTCTCTCATATCCGACAATATTTCGCTTCCTTACCTAGAAACGGCTTCGCGATGACCGTCTAGTGATCAGTCGGTAGGTGGTTGTAGGCGTTGATTGGTCAGGTAGCGGAAGGCAGAAGGTTATGGTTTATGCCGTTCGACTTGCTAGTCTTAGTGTCTCGGTTACCTATAACAGCTGACTTATTCAATGCAAAATTTAGTCTATCATGCTTACTTGTTACAGGCACCATTCCTGTCATGTATCACTTGCCGTTTTGATGGTTACCTAGTACGGATAAATGCCAAGTTTATAGAGGTATACCGGTAGCGATGTGCTTTTGATATTGACTCTATAGTTGATTCCTGGATCGGTAGTAGTGAAGGTAAGATTTTGACAACGGTAGTTCATAGGAAATAATATATCTGTATGTACTAGAGACTTCTATACTGCCAATGTTCCAGGTATGGATTGCTCATACTCTGACCCGTCCTTCCTGCCACTTCTATGCGTTCTGCCGCTTGACCTGCATCTGTACAACAGATCTGATACTTGCGTACGACATCAGCATAAATCAACCTTGTCTTGCGCACCCTAGAGGAAAATCTGGCATTGCTATGCGCACTAATAGTCGAAATCAACGTCTACGGTGAAGGATATTACAAAGTCATTAGCGATACTCTTGCTCAATATCTCTTAGTCGGTGTACGTGGTACTTGCTACCTATGCGGCACGATAGAAAAGCAACTTCATCTACCTTCCATGACCCCTTCAATATCCCTTCTCAAACGCAATGTTCCATTATGTATATTTTGCCGGGAAGCGCCAAGGTGGTATCGGAGGCTATGTAAGCGGTTACCACGGATGCTACTCACAGTTCGCTCACATGTTCATTGGACCTTCTTTTCTTTCTTTCTCTATATTCATATACTGTACATATGTAGATCAGCCCTCCTGTTTGGGTTCAAGCCCAGAATGCTAGAACGCTTTGTTTCTACTACCCCCCTCCCAGACTGCTGCTTTGGATCATCCCGGCACAATTTTCTGTACCTGATGAACTTTTTTCTTGTCATTATGTGTCTCTAGATTTACTCAACTAGTGAGCCCCGATCGCATGTTCGTCAAACAGTGTTATCCGTACACCTTGCGTATATCAGTGACCAGAAATCTTCTATCGCAAACCTTCTGTAACTTCATATTGTACACCATCGGGATTTTGTAATGGAGGAGAAAAATGCTTCAAGAGACACAACTGACGCGGCCTTCTTTTTATCGGGCTTCAAGGATATGTTTGTGTTTATCTTGATGTCGTGGCTTATAACATATCTTTGGAAATTACACCTGTCACCACTCGTAAAATTGATGAGATGCCACCCGCAAACGGATACCAAATACTAAATTTGATAGAGTAGGCCGTATATTGATCTTTGAGGTGAAGTTTCAGTGTATGAATTATACATCGAACGCAAACACAGTATTGGAGACACCAGTGATCAAATAAATTGGATCCTTAGAGAACTTTCATTTATCAATCGTGATCACGATGTTGTTCCAAATGTCACCTGTACATATATTCTGTCACATGACACCTGTTTCTGATCCCAAATTCGCTCAGTTAATAGATAAGTACTTCACTTTCAGCTGGATGAATACAAACAAAATTCAGCAGTAAGGCAATCAAGGGTAACTCAGTTTGTAATTGTAGTCGTAATCGGTCACTAAGTGTTATCTGTTTCTTGGTAAGTATACCAAAGTTTACAGATATTTTCCACATGCACTTTACTCACAACGTGCTGATACTTATATTGACTACTCTTCAATCATGAAATAATACATAGTTATTGTAAATTGGCATTACGTGATATGACATTCACCATATTATGTGGTATGCTAAGAAGGCTATATGTTGTGCACTGAAGTGTATTTGCCCTATAATCTAAGGCGAAACTTGTTAATCTTATATATATATATATATACGCTGATGAGTGCTAAGGAAATGTAATATCTTTATCTCTTCTTTTGTTACATCAAACTCCATATCCTTCTCGTGTATATAACAGCGGTAACTGTTCATGTAGGTTTGGAAGTGGCATATACTACCAAGTCTTTATAGTAGATGATGGAAAGTAGAGATATGTAGTTGTGAACTTGACTGACTTGTATCATTCACTTATATATGCAAGTTCTAGATACATGCGAGGTGATCTTGTGGCCTTACTTATGTGAACGTGGAATATTGTAGAAGCATCATGTGTGAGTACAGAATATCACGAATATCATGATGCAGCGATAGTTCAAGACTATAGAAGTCGGCCACGTAATGTATCGTCGTCTATATATGTGCGGCATTTTCAACAGATGTGCAATTGCTGACCTATGGATTACGAGAGGTTCGGCAGGGTAACTTAACAAGTTTTGTATATATAAATGTATGCTATGTCCCACTTCTTAACATCATTATTGAAGACATTTCAGAGGAGATCTTGCAGAGAATGCACTTAATTTATCTGATATCTTGATATCGTATCATACCAATACACACAAATCTTGAGAACCCTCACGAAACATGGATATGCTACCTGAACCCTTCGAGAAAGTCCATCATTCACAATCGCTGCATTGCACTATGCAACACATTGAATATCACAAATTCTATCTTGACAACGACTCCGTATTGACATGGGAAGAAAGACCACAGTCCACGCATTCTACACATAGCAGCTCTTCTTTCACTGATATACACAACCCAGCTACTCCTATCTCTTGGTACCGCAACCTAAAGGTCTGGCAAAACCGTCGTTTTCGTCAGTCAGGAGAGACACCTCACCAACGTAAGCTTCGACACAAGAAATACCGCAAGATCGCTCAAAAGATCTTAACCGTCCGTATAAACATAGTTCTTCCCGGAATATATGGTGTTTCTGCGGTGGTAACTACCTTGGATTGAGTTTGTAACCCTTTATTCTTGCTCTTTCGTTTTGTTCTATCACTAATTTTATATATCAGTAGTGTGAATAACGAATACAATGAAAGAGTATACTGTGGGTAACTCTCGAGCGGTAGATGTGGTTTTTATTCGAAATATTTCATAATCCGATTAGTCCTTAGTTACTGAATGGCTGGTCATCGCCCGTCCTTCGTTCAGTTAACTAGTCAGATTCGCTAATTTCGTTTTTATGCTCACCTATATCATAAGACAATTTCTGATTTTTTTGCTTCAATTGGGGAGTGTATTGTGCTTTTTAGCATCTACCACATTTACAATATCTTGACTGTGTCAAAATCGGGCTCTAATGACACATTTTAGGATTTATCATGATACAACGTTGTGAATACGATAATATACATATTGTTAAATTTGAAAATCAGACATGCTCTTATACATTAGCATCTACGTAGAATCAAAGTGCAAGGATTATCATGGAATACTTCAGAACTTCACTTTAAGGCATTCAAGTAAATATATGCCTGCTAGCTTATTTGACTACTGCCAGCTTTTTGAAAGAAATAATATCCCTGAATGAGAGGATGATGCCTCCTAAGCAGCTGTATCAGGACAAGCAGTAGCGTGTCAAGCCCATACTACTACTACCTAGGCAGACATAAGTTGCATGATGTTGCCATAAATGGCATTCAACAATACAAAACTAATATGATTGGACCTAACTTGATAGTCATTGCTCGCGTGGCACAAACTTTTGACATGGTTATCGTTATCGAGAAAAGATTTGGGCTAGTAACACTAATTTATACGCTAACTATCGACTACATACAAGATTTCAAGGTCTACCTGAACCACCAAGATTACACAACGCTAGAACACAGCGGAACCTACACATGATAAACATCATAAGAAAGCAAAAAAAAATCATAACAGCCCCCACTCGGAGTCGAACCAAGGACCTTGTCATTACCGAGTATACCGCTTGGAAACGATGATACAAGTGACACGCGCTACCACTACGCTATAAGGGCTAGGAGAAACAGAAGTTGATAGTATTGCTAGGGTGGAAGTGCTCCACGCCGGCTATCGTGCCCTCACTCGGAGTCGAACCGAGGACCTTGTCATTACGAGTGACACGCGCTACCACTGCGCTATAAGGGCTTTCTGGTTATTCGGTAATTTGGACTGAAATGGGGCTTTATAAAGCAGTCTGCCAAAGTCGGCAACGGCCCGGAGTATGCCATCGAATTGCTATAAGAGAAACGGAGATAGATGCTGAACGATAAAGAATCTGAGATATGAAGCTGGAGAAGAGATAATGGATCTATTAGCTTGAACATATATAGAGGTTACCTAAGTGTAATTATATCATTGAAATGAAAGGAGGGGAGAGTAACGTATATAAATTAGATGCTAGATTATGAAAGACATGCGAGACTGGGACTCGAGCAACTTTCCCCAGTGACAGAAAAATGAACTGGAAGCAAACTTGTAGAGAGATGAAAGAAAAGAGAAGAAACAAAACACAAGATACAATGGTTGGGTCGGGGGGAATAAGTAGCCTCTTGAAGTGTAGGAGACTATACTCGAGTACTATCGATGAACCATCCGAGAACCTAGATCCATAAAAAGTGAATATAAGAAAAGAAAAAAAAGCATAAAAATCAGAAAAAAGACAGATAAAAATCGGGGACAACGTGGATAAGTAGCTTTCGCGAGATATTTTCCCCGGGATCTCTATCAATTGTGGGAAAAGAGATTGGTAGATTGAGAGAACAAACCTGAGCTTTAGCAGAGAAGTTAAAGTACTAACAAGAACATATAGTCCGTTAAACCCAGCTTTTCAGTGGTCACGTGAAGCATTTCTCGCACGCGACATCTTAACGCCTCCAATCTTCTTACGTGCCTGTTCAATGACATCAGGGGGCAGTTTTGGCATGATACTGCCTACCGGTTGGCCATCGTCGGGCACTACAACGTAAGATTTCAATGCCTTAGTCTGATCAGGCCAAAGATCGCCTGGAAGCGAGTCGCCGTGATCGGAGCGAAACTTCTCGGCTTCTGTCTGGTCTATCTTCATAAGCCGGTCTACCTGTTCCGCGGCCTTGGCCCAAGTACTTGTGATACGGTCTTCAACCGCTCGCCGGCGATCAGCCTCAATGAGTAGTGCGTGGTATGTGCGATAGTAGTCTTCGAAGACGTGTGCCAAGTTCTTCATTTGAGTTAGTCCGTCACGTACGTTGCTCTTCTCGGCAGCCCAGAGCGCTGTGAAAGTACGCTCGGCCTGGCTGAGCTCCGGCATCTTGGCGCCAGTATCTTTCAATAGAGCGAACGCCTCAAGACTACGGATGTAGCGGACTTGGACCTCGGTAAGTAGCTGGTGCATACGGGACAGGTTTTGTTCGATGCTCTTGGTCTTCTCAAGGATCGAAGCACTTGTATCGTCCACGCTTGAAGAGTCGTCTTTGACAATATTGACCAGTTCAGCGAACTCCTGTGCAGTACCAGGTTTCATTTCATCTAAGGACTCGTGCTGGTGTGCCCAAATTTCTGGCGAACGCTCGCATGCAATAGCCATAGCTCCGGGTAGAGCCTTAGTGGCAACAAGACACTGGTCGAAATGCATAGTCAATTCTGAGAGATGTCCAGCAATATCTTGGACAGTGTCCTGGGAAGACTGTTGGAGACGAGTGATCTCTATGACATATGTTCCTACAGGCGGTTGCTGACGTTCCTTATCTTTAGGTCTTGGGATAGGACGTTCTCCAATGAGGACCTCTATTTTGTGAATATCGGCGACAAATCGATCGCATTCAGCATGGAATGTAGCGCGGCCAGCCTATGTATTTAAAAGTACGTTAGCGAAGTCCAAGGCATTCCTGATAGTGATAATGAGACAGGCTTACCTGCAGCTCTTCGATAGTGAGCTTAAGTTCTTTCTCGAGAGTCTTCACATTCTCTTCTTCAGCAAAATCGAGTAGATTGCGGACCTGATCATCTTGTGGGCGCAAAGCCTCATGAACTCGAGTCTTTGCAAGAACATTCATCCGGTCTTGTAGATGGGCGCCCGATCTGTCCATGGTACTGACTAGATCCCGAAACTCGCCATCCGCGATTCCCAAAGTACTGAAGAGGCTATCCCAGAACTGCTTGAGTAATTTGATCTGGTTTTTGATGCCAGTAGTAATGTATGTAGTTTGTGCCGAAATGGTAACGGCATCTTCAAGTAGCTTTGCGGCATCGTTAGCGACAGTGCTTGCGCGAACGGCATCGGCGACTGATGCAAGGCCTCTCTTAGCAGCAAGAAGAATCTCGATAAGCTCTTCTGTCGAGATAGGAGACAGGATACTTATTGGGTCGACGAGACTCTGGCGTCGAGACGATGAGTTTTGGTGTACATAAGGCGGCTTTTTTAAGTCGGGATAGCGAGGTGCAGCAAGAGGAACAGTGGTGTCCTTTGCGCTCTTCAGCGAGCCATTCTTAAAAGCCGTTGCAGATGAGCCGGGGGCAGGTGCATTGAAGCTGCCTCGCGAATGTGAAGGACTCGACATAGCGGGCTGTGCTGCTGTCAGATACAACTCAGGTATAAGGTATATGGCGTGGGTGGAAGTGATAGTGGTGTTTCGGGAAGTGGCCTGGCGGGAGCTATAGCTGTCTGTCGCCTTATCGTTATCGCGATCAGAGGGCGTCGAATGTACTGACTGACGTTGTGGTACGAGTGAGATTAACGTTGGCTGGTAGGCGTGTGGTCTATTGCGGCGTAATATCAAAGCGCAGCAAGAGTCGCAAAGTCGAGTATATTTACATTGTGCAAGCGCAGGCTGGTGAGATGTCCTTTTTGTACGATAGACTAGCGAAACAGATGGCAATTGATCAATAGCTGAGGCGAAAGAATTTAAAGTCGAGGAAATCTGCCCTAGAAACTTTCTGGAGTCGGTCAACTAGACACAGTACTTGTGTAGCAAAGCATCTAGTCGGAAGCGCGTACACAGTGATCAAAAATACAAAAGTGAAGCAGAACAGCTCAAAGCCAAGAGAAGGGTACTCTCGGTCACTATATTTGGTCGCCTTGTTCTAGCTTCAATGTCTCTGGATCAGGTTATTAGTATGTACAAGGCCAAAGTGACGACACTACATGCTTCTGTTTTAGGTTAGCGCCAACAGCATCAAAATCCGACTTGATTTATGCATATACCCGAAACGCGCATCTTTTTTTCGAACCCTAACCCTATGGATCGGGACCGCAGATAGTTTGTGCTACTTAAGATGATGAACTGTGACTTAGAGACAAAGAGATACCTTCAAGAGATCAAAGGAACCCCCGCGGTTCAAACACGAATTCATTGAAACTCCCAAATAGAGAAAGCTCCACATACTTTACTGAAAACTACAAAGAAACATTCCAAGCTAAGACTTGTTCCAAAAAAACCAAAGAACGTCCTTTTTCTTGATAACAACATGATTACAACAACTATGAGTCTCCTTTGTCTTTCTACAGACAACAATGCCATTGATGTTGAAGATAAAGGATATCAAGATTAACACAAGGAAACACACATTAACAGTGAATTTCTTTATCATGGTATGTAGCTTCATCTAGAGAGCACTGGATTTCCTATCAAAATTGATGCTATTGACGATGAACAGAAATCATTATAAAAGGATGAACATGTCTACCGCAATCTCCGTCTTTTCTGTCTCTTTCTCATCATCATCAACAGCATCTTCATCTTTGATATAACTATTCGCTTTGAGTATCAACTTTTGACTTTGCCTTCTCTTGTTGCTTTAGATAAGTCCCACACTTACATCATCTACTCTACTATTGAACCGTCTTCTTGATGCTTGCTGACTTCTTTGCTACCCGTCCTAGATTGGCTAGCATCAGTACGAAACCGGTACACCCGTTGATATTCCCACCAACACTCCTAGTTTCATCAAGTTCGCCTACCACCCGGGCCCATCT
This sequence comes from Davidsoniella virescens, assembly GCA_001513805.1. Lineage (NCBI taxonomy): Eukaryota > Fungi > Ascomycota > Sordariomycetes > Microascales > Ceratocystidaceae > Davidsoniella > Davidsoniella virescens. Next base: position 34,544 of record LJZU01000042.1, read on the forward strand.
ACCGTCGCCATGATCCACAACGAGAAGTGCGCCTATGAAAGTTTCCCTGCAATCAAGGCTTTCGAAAACCAGGAGCTCGACGACGTACATGATGATATGACTCGAGCAAGCCAAGTTGCCGAGCAACTCAATGAATTACTGACGAAGCGGACATCAGCTCGTGAGGAACTTGTACATATCATGAGCCTTCATATGTGCGAGCATCATGTGAACATTCTAATCTCCCTTTTGCCCATTCCAGCATCTTGCAATAAGTGTGGTGCTCTATTGAAGTGCCGCCGTAACAAAACTACTGTTTGAACGCCGTCCTCCTAAACAACTTGATAGGCTCCAAAGGGATGTTCTTATCCAAGGTACGTCACCCACTCTCTTCTTATTAAATCAGTGGTAGGTCTTGGAGACGCCGATACGTCTCTCCTTTCTGTCAAGTAAAGCCTGTCATAGCAAAAATGGCGGGATTTTTTTCCATTCTGGAGCCGACGCCGGGCTGTATGAACTCTATTTGCACCAAAATTCATTTAGAGGCCTCCTAACAACACAATAGGCCTCATGGCGCAACGGTAGCGCGTTTGACTCTAGATCAAACGGTTATGTGTTCAAGTCAGGCTGGGGTCAAGACGAGTGGTTCTATACTTTACTTTTTTTCTATTATGGTGTTTGAATATGGATATGGGAGGGCATGGTGGCCAGGAATGCTCAAAATCAAACTAGACCTTGTTAACGTTGAGCGTTACGAGTTATGTTGATATTGTTTTGGTGATAAGAATAAGTACATATATCACATTGCAATACAAACTGAGTTTATCTTAATTATTTAATTCTAAACATATGGTGAATGAATATATGAAACACGTTCGTGAACATCGTAGCTCGAGTTAAGTTGTCAATTCCCAAGGCTAAGTAACTATCAATGAGCCTTTCTTATCAGATCAAATACACTTTGCCTGGTATTAGACGTCATTGTATGTATTTAGTATCAATACGAGTAAAACGAAAAAAAAGGTGCAGGGTGATAAAGATACACGCGGGGAATGTCCCTGTTCATGATCACAACTAATACTATTAGCAAATAAAAATATAACACCTTAAACAAAGTATGCCAAGATATAATTTTCCCAGAAAACCAAACAAAAGGTCTGGGCATCCCACGATGAAGATTAAACACGATTTGCTCTGAATGGAGCTAAGTACCGGGGAAATCGGCATTTGGCTGACGATCTGTGCACTACCTTGCTTGATGGAATAAGTGGAAGCTGGACTATACATGTACATAGTGGTATAGGAAAGGCAAACTGGTGGAAAAGAGGAAGAAAGAAGGGAAAGCAAAAGCTATCCGGAAACAGGATTTTTGACATTTGGCTAAGGAACAGACAGATCTTGCATCATCATTAGATAGATATGTCGTGCTACAGCCCCTTTTCGTAAGTTTCGTCCATTTCATTCACAGATGATATCAACATTATGCGCTCCGTATCACTCGGCAAGAGAAATATGGATATGTGCATGATAGGGTAACGGCTGATATAGAATGTGAGTAGAGCCTAACGAGGCCACAGAAAGGGAAAGAAGAAGTCGAGACTCAACTCTTTACACGAGACTGCTATCACAAAAGTGTCCGCGTTGATCTTTGTCTTGAGGGCAATTAGGCTGTACCGAGATGATATACTCATGTCCAAATATGACACCATTTGCCTTTTGGGGAAAAGTGCAGATTGCAGAGGTTTTATCATTCATGGAGTCTTTGTCTAGTGCCACTTCTTAGACCTGGCTTATCAGAATGTATCATGCGAAGCAGTCTATTATAACCATCACAGTTCATCGAACATCTAGCTGCCCGATTCAGAATTCAACACAAGGAAGGGGTGAAAGGAAGCTGTACCATTGATTTACTTTTTAACAATGGCATAGTTTTCTGTACCTTGCTCTAGCTGGATTTTCTTAAGCTAACGGGATGTAATATATCTGTATGTTGATGCCAAAACTGAAGTCAATTTTCCTCTTCTGTACATTATGTGATGTGAAATATGAAACTCGTACGAAAGTCAAGGATGATGTAGAGAAAAGAACAGTAGCATCGTGGGATGGGAAATACATAAATAACAAGATTTGGTGTTATAGAAATGAAGGAAAGTTTAAGTGATGCGTCAAAAACAAGTATAGGAGCTTGGATCATAAACGATCTCGCAATATGCACATTTTATGACGTTTAACCATTAAGTGTTAAGAATCCTGACGAGCCAGGGCTAGGACCCTGTCTTATCGGCCCAGAATAGAAAAAAAACAGAAAGGAGAGACCGGAATCGGTGATTCGATAAGTAGGTGCGAAGAACATTGAGAGTAGCCAATTTTGAGAGAGAGAGAGAGAGAGGGGGTATTTAGATAGAGAAGGGGAGACTTCTTGGAAATCCGGGGAAGAATCTGTAAATGAAGCACGAACAACATACAGTAGTAACTATTAGTCACTGAATTGACGGCAGATACTGTTTGAGTTCCACTTGTTATTCCGCAGAAGCTGGCGTGTAAATTGACCTACAAAAGTAAGAGGGACTGCTAAGGTGACATTGAGGGAAGCTAACAACGACTTTGTTCAGTGGAGCGTATAAGTCCGGATACGGATCATGTGAGTGGTAGCGATGGGCCGGCTGGCTGATTGCTTTTTTAGTAAGGTACTGACTGTAGGAACTTGGCTTAGTATCATATAACTAGATGATAAATGCTACCCGATCGTAAAACATGCTGTTAGCACGAATCTAGAGATCGGGAGGGTGTGAAGCAAAGAAGAGACAATGTCCAATGTTAGGCCCTCTGGATGCTACGGCAGTTCCTTAAGCAAGAATACAAGCTAGCCATGCCCATATCACAGATCTTATTCCATATTTGAAGGAAAAGGTTCTCTCTGTCCACCGATGATGTCTCGAGAAGGTCGGACCATGGATACAAGACATATATTTTCCCACTGGATCTTTTGTTGCGTGCGAGAGGCCATGAGACTCTGTTGACGCTAGCTAGGTAATTGGCACTGTGATGAATGCGTTGGAGACATTAGTGAAAATAAGAGAGGTCAGCATAAATGGAGAATTTTCACTGGGACGACGTAGATGGAAAAGATGGTACTTTGATATTGTTCAACATAGGCTAAGCATAGTATGCAGCTTGAGTCTGGAAAGAGGTTCATCTTTGTGATCCCATCCTTGGAACATTGGAACACTCCTGATTGACGATGCTAATGGTGTAGAATTAACGGTCTAGACTTTATAGACATATAGCAACATACAGTGACATTCCTGTCTTGTGAATCCCGAGTTGTCGTTAGATAGAGATATAGTTACACACATGAAGAAACGCCATCGACTTCTGAGTTCTGACTAGGACACTTTACACATAATAATAGTGTCGATGATGCAAGGCTGTGGCAATCTGAGAAATGGTTCGATACACCAAAGAGGTTCTAGTGGTTTTGGAGGCCTTTTAGTTCCCGGACGCTAACTTTCTTTGTCGGCCAGCGGGAGGTGAAAAGGTAGATAAAAATGCGACAATAAATGTAGTAATTAGTTAGATAACGAATACAACAAGATTGGCGACAAAATAATGGAGAAAATATCGGCTGACGTGATTCACTAGTGCAAGAAACCTGGTCGATGAGAGACTGTCAGCTGGTAGCAGCTGTGACGGCCATGGCAGATCGGAGTAATTGGGGCCTGGCTGCATAGGCTGGAGCTTGTGATAGTTTCTTGATAATTGGTCGACAATTGACAATTTGTCGATAATAAGACCAAGAAGGGAAGCGAAGCCGAGCGGAAAAACGAACTGAGCACAGCGCAGGTGATCATATTTTACGCGATTGAACAACGATGACTCTTTGACTATGTTTTGAATAGTTTTCCTGCATTATTGCGTCTTCTATATGTGGAAATGTTGAGCTCTTTTCCCTCAGAACTTCTTTCTATCGCCGTTTCCCGTTTCCCGACTTCTTAGACATTCTGTTCTATATACATAATAATCAAGCAAAAGACTCTACAGCATACTCTGTATACTAGAAGGGGAACTAACTGAATCTGTTCTTGGCTGGCCAAATTTGCCGCCGCCCAAGCATCGATTACGTGCTTTTTTCAAAGGACCCCATTTGGCCGCCTAGAATAACGCCATCGCTGTGGACGATTGCTTCAGCGCCAGTTTTAATGTTTTTATTGTCATATTATCTTCCCCCTTGTGGTAGTATTGAGACTTCTAATTCAGATGCTAATTTTCACTACTGCCGAATTCGAGCTATTCTCCTTCATAAGAAACACAAAGATCCTGTAAAATAGCAAAAAAGTCGGAGCCCACAAACAAAACAAGTCGAATTCGAGTCAACAAGGGTGAAGACGCCATCTGGAAGAATCTATCCAAACCTGACTAAATATATTCAAGCCTTCCACAGACTATTCAGGTACGCCTAACATTGATTCATCGCTGCTCGCCGACTGCGATTCCAAGAATTCTCATCTCTTCTGAATCAGATACAGACTGTCTATTCTTGCTCCTCTTTATCGCTATATCGCGATTCATCTAGCTCGTCTCTCATTGATCATCGATCTTCAATCCGCTTGCCTTTCCCTAAGCCTACTTACTACTGCTACGCCTCCGTCTGGCTACCCTCAGCTCCGTCAAACGTTACAGGAGGTCTATCCTGGTGGTCTCCCTGTTTCTTCCACTGCTCATCTCCTCGTCTCACACCCTCACGCACACCCATCCCCACCAAACGGACTCTCATCATATAATAGCAGCTGTATATCTTCAGCCCGTTTGGCTACTACATACAACATCTTTCTATCGCTGTTGGCCCCTGCGCTGATTGACTGTCTTCTATCTCTGATGCCTTTGCCACGACAAGGCCTATGACGTGCTCCAAGCTTTGATATTGGCATCTTCACTGTTCATTTGCCCAGTAGCATCTCCTCAGTCTCAGTCTCAAATACACTTCGCCTATTACTATTAGCTCTGTTGCAAACTAAAAGCACTGGCGTAAAATCACCCTGCCCAACGCTCCCAAAAGTCCGTAACTGAATAAGGTCAACGTGCCAATATACATATACAAACTTGCATCTCTGGAGAGTTAAGCTACAACTAACTACATAACTACAAATCACATGTACGTTTCTTTCAAGTTGCATTGCTAATATCCGTCTCACTGGACTTGACCCTGGGTGAACCTTGGCGTCAGATTCGCTTCTGGCTGCATCCGAGACTTATCTGCAACTCTGCTCTTTGCCTATTCCGCCCATTTGTGTGTTGGTGCATGACGCACTAACTCGCCATATGACAGCATTTGGTCCTTTGCTTGCGCCAGAGCTCTCTTAGTCTCCTAGCCCTTTTAATTTTTCTTTATATTTATATATTAATACAAGGCCCTGTCGCTCTCTGCTACAATGGACCACCGGCAAGCACTTGCCTCCAGTGTTGTGGCGCCCGATGCCGCTTTATCAAACATCTCTACAACTACCCAGGCGCTATCACACCATCACATAGATGACCAAACCCACGATCACGACTTCCATACCACCCATTCTCATGCGCACGACCACGATCACGACATCGACCCTTTATATCATGGTCACAGCCATATCCATACCCATAATCACAACCATAGCTTCCATCATAAGAGTGCTTCACATATTCACGATCCTGCGCAACAACAAAAGGACGGCCGCCGCCGACTTGATGAGTCTGATTCCTCTCGACTGGTCCAGATGACTACCGCCCTCGCAACAAATACCGTCTCTCCTTTTCTCCAAAACCACATACCTGCCGTCTATGCACCTCTCGGAAACCCAGTCCAGTCGGAGTCTAGCTTCATCCGCCGAGAAAAGGACCCCAATAGCAAGTTCTGCTACAGGCACGCTCCGGACTCTAAGTGTCGGCGTGCCGCTGATGAATCGAAAATGGCCATGATCCAAAGTGTAAGTCGTATTCGGCCATACTGTACTGAGCTCACAATAATTGACAAATCTTGGCGCATACAGGAACTCGACAAGTTACCTTCAAATGACCAACAGGCTATCACCCATGTGTGGTCTCTTTTTTCTGCAGCTCCTTCGAAACACCGTGAACTCATGCTTCAGGGCATCATAACCCAATGTTGCTTTCCCCAATTATCAACAGTCTCGAGGGAGGTACATGAGCAACTCAAGATCGACTTCATTGCTGCTCTTCCGCCAGAGATATCTTTCCAAATCCTGTGCTACCTTGACACAGTCTCTCTCTGCAAAGCCGCGCAAGTCAACCGTCGCTGGAGAGACCTCGCCGATGACGACCATGTGTGGCACCGCATGTGCTCGCAGCACATCGATCGCAAATGTACAAAGTGTGGCTGGGGTCTGCCTCTGCTTGAACGCAAACGCCTCAAGCAATGGCGGCCACAGGCTGTCGTGACCGACGTCGCCGATGAGATTGACGAAGAAGAATTACTCAGCAGTTTTGCCGATCCTGAGTCCGAATGCAATAAGCGGAAGAGATCTGAAGCCGCCAACGAACGCCGCGTTGTTCAGAAGAAGAAGCGCCGCGAAGAAGAGCGCCGACTCTGGAAGGACGTGTACAGAGAGCGCTTCGAAGTTGGATCGAATTGGAAGTACGGCCGTTGCTCTATCAAAGTTCTTCGTGGCCATCAAAACGGCGTCACATGCTTACAGTTTGACGACAACATTCTTGCGACAGGCTCTTACGACAATACCATCAAGATATGGGACGTCGAAACCGGCGAAATCATTCGCACACTTACTGGCCACACTAGTGGCGTTCGCACGCTCCAATTCCAAGGCGCTAAGCTCATCTCGGGCTCACTTGACAAGACCATCAAGGTGTGGAACTGGAAAACTGGTGAGTGTGTCAACACTATGGCACCACACCAAGAGGGTGTCATCGCAATCCACTTTGTCGATAATTGGCTAGCTTCGGGCTCCATTGATAAGACCGTCAAGCTTTTCGATTTCCACACGCGCAGATCTTGGTGTTTGCGTGGCCATGAAGACTGGGTAAACCACGTCCGTATAGATATCCAGTCACGAACTATCTTTTCATCTTCCGATGACCTTACCATTCGTATGTGGGATATGGATACCAAGGAGTGCATCAAAGTGTTCTCTGGGCACGTCGGCCAGGTTCAGCAGGTACTCTTGATGCCTGAGGACTTTGAGCCCGATGAGATTAGCACTAATGATGATACTGCGTCTGTTGCTAGTGGCCGTGGCGCAACACCTCCTCCGGTAGTCCATTCTGCATCACCTACTACCATTCATCCCGACTCCGGTAGTGTACTTATCCGCGCCGCCACTCCCCAACCAGATATCAGATCGGTCTTTGGCGAACCATTCACTTCAGACCCAGAACGACCTCTCCCCCCAACATATATGCTTAGTGCCGGCCTCGATAATACTGTTCGTTTATGGTGTATTGCCTCCGGAAAATGCTTGCGTACCATGTTTGGCCATGTTGAGGGCATTTGGAGCTTGACGGGTGACACCCTTCGTGTTGTTTCCGGAGCCAATGATTCCTTGGTTAAGGTTTGGGAGCCCCGGTCAGGCAAGTGTGAGCGCACATTTGCCGGCCACCAAGGTCCAGTCACTTGTGTCGGACTAAGCGATAGTCGCATGGCATCTGGTAGTGACGATGGTCTTGTACGCATGTACACTTTCGAAGGCAATGCCTCTGCCCTTGAAGAGTGTGGCACCTCATCCTAAGAAGAGGAAAATATGTGTTAGCTTGCTAGAGACACCTTCTTTGCGCATTTTTGATCTTCAATCTCTTCGCTTTACCTGTACCATGATAATTTCGAAATAACCGCATATTATCTTTGTTTTATTTCTTTTAGATTAGACTGGATAGTCTACTAGGCACCTCATTGCCTATATCTGCGGCGTTTTTTTTCCTTTTCTTTTATTACTTTTTGGTTGATCTATATAGAAGATTTGCTTGTTTCCTTTTTGTTTTTTCGTTTTAAATTTTGGTGTACATACGAAGTATCGGGGTCATGATTGTTATTTTTCTATCTGAAAAGGTTCTGGAAAGGGATGGACTTATATGAAATATGGGATAAACAGGACTCACTATTTTTCTTTCAACAATTGATATCATTTTACAATTCACGGCTACAACTACAACCCTGCTACTAACAAATTCACAACATATCTGACGATGTAACCCCTAATGTACATAGCTGTTGGTGATATATCAGAAAATCGGTATCAAAATGATACAAAACTTGGATCATGTCGCATCATATGTTATCACTGATATGATCTTGTTAAATTACGGCTTGAATTTGTTGAAGAGGAATGTATTGTGTCATATAACTACAATACAAACATATGATGACCTGGAATCTAGACATCACATCTCTTTGTTTGATCACTTGGAGAAACACAACTAAGAATACTGGATCTCTCTAGGAAAAAACCAATAAAGGCCAAACCGATCACAGTAGTAAAAGGGTAGTTATAGTTGGCGAGGACCACGTTTTCAACCAGAAATTAATCGTAGCCAGCACACCAGCCAATACAGAGTTACGTGCAACGGTTCCAGTTCAAGAACCTTGTTTTTAATCTACAAGGAGAAAAATCCAAAGCAAGGGTAGTAAATAGCAATGATTGCTGTATATCATGTCTTCTTCTATGGGTGGGAAGAAAGTTTAACGATAAAGGAAAGCTTGAATTGGAAAAAAAAAAAGACTTCTCCATTTCTAGCTATGGCAAATATAAAAGACGAAGTAAAGTCATCCTTACAACGGGCTATATGCAGGAGATGTCAGTTGATTGCCGTTTTAGGCGTAGCAGGAATATTGGGAGAGGCCCATTGTTTTGTTTCTTCATTATCATTTTATTATCGTTTTGGGTTTCTACATATGATAGACTTAACCTACCGACTGGCTTGTTTAATATCCCGAGAAACATCTTTTTGCGTATTAGTAAAAACAAGGTGAGACATTTATATAAAGTTTCGTAACTTGTTCGTTCTATTTGCCATTCTGGAACGATTCAAGTCACTTGACTCAATAACTAGAAGGAAATGAGTTCCCTACATTATCATTTTCGCCGCCGGAAGACAACAGATCGGCATGGCAACACTTAAAATTCGTATTGAAAATTGTAGGAAAACCATTGATGATTCACGCGTTCGTTGTTCATACCCTGAGAAAAATGATCATCACCACATCATCGTAGCTTGATAGTTACACAACGCCACGAAAATCATAATTGACACGCTTCCAACGAGACATTCTTGATAGCTAGGACAATGAAATACGACTTGGTCTTTATTCACTTATCTATCTTCTTCATAGGTAGTCCTAGCAAAAGCAATGCCAAGTCTCGCTTCCGTAGATATAGAATGAGTACCTCTTTAAGCATACTAAGCTTCGGCTTGGTAGTAGTGTAAACGGCTTAGACAAAATAGGAAACTAAACAACAAGCCGAGCTACATGGGCTCTCTCAATATGTAAGTTTGGATGATGTCTGTAAGTCAATTGATCTTGTGACATATTGGATCAAACTTCCCCGTTCCATCTACCGCCTCGGCTTTTAGAACCAAAGCCTAGTGAAAAAATAGTAGAAGGGGGGGGGGGGGGGGGGGGGGGCGGTGACCCCACTTTTAGCCACGGTCTATTGTCGTAGCAAAAAGAAAAAAAGATATCTTGCAACATACCAAAGGACAACCAACAAGCTAACCATGTCCAGCCATTAGGACGGAATGTGTGACTAACAGTAATTATTCGATTGTATGTCATAGACTTACTCAATGTAGTTAAAGTTGTGTGGTAAAGGGCAGATCCAGAGTCCATAATCATTAAACGAAACAGGCAAAGGGCGTCGTAGAAGAAGTGAAGAATTGGCAAGCAAGGCTCGAGGTAAATGAATGGCAAACTTATATTCTCAAGACCATTAGGATGGGAACACTAAACTGAAGTCAACAGAATTCTCGAATAGGCAAAGAAGAAGAGATTTTTTAGGAAGTTCTAGAAGGTCTAAAGCCGTGCCATCGTTGAGCCGAAATAAACTCAACAGAGAAACAAAAATTAGAAAAAAAAAGTCAAGAAGGGAAAATTGAGTGCCGAGACCGTAGGATTGAAACGAGCAAGCAAAAAAAAAAAAAAAAAAAGAAGACAAAGAGCCGGGTCTCTTTTCCAATATATAAATCAGGTACTAAGAACTCGACCGCCGCTTCTTCAAACTTGATGAGCACATCTTTGCCTTATCAACAAGTTACTCCGAATGTTGTATAAAAGGCTTCCCTTTCCTTCATTCTTACCCAACAATTAGCTTTTAGGGCTTAGCTTTGTTTCTTCAAACAACATAGCGGAGAGTCGCGTTTATGCCGTCCTGTTGTCTTTCTTTCTTTTAGACCTTGATCTTCTCTTTCTGAGTTCATGCCTGCCATTCTTGAGCAAGTACGGACCAATGAAGGCCCCGCGCCGGTTCCTCATCATGAAGGTTTGTAACCCCAAGTCGACGACCTACTCAATAGCAGTTGGCTAACGTACTGTATCCACCAATGATAGAACCTAAGCCAGACCCAGACGTCATCATAGTCACATGGGACAGGCCCGATGATCCCAAAGATCCGTTTAACTGGCCACTGTGGAAGAAGTGGTTAGCGACTGGTCTTGGCCTCCTTACAACCTTGACAACGTTATTAAACGGCAGTATCATTACCGTGGCTCATGAGCATATCAATGAAGCCTTTGGTATCTCCGATGCCAACTTCCCGCATTCGTACTGGCCCGTATCATCGTGGGGAGTAGGTGGTGCGTTATTTTCACTCGTCATCTTGCCCGTAATGGAGGACTTTGGCGTCCGCACCGTATTTTTAGTCACCTACGTCATCTTCATATGTTTCTTGATCCCCGTTGGTATTGCTCAGAACTTTGCGACCTTGATCGTTGTACGCTTCTTCAGCGGTGGCTGCGTCTCCATCCTGGCCAACACCGTGTCTGGCATCTTGACCAATGTCTTTGCAGGCGAGAGAGCTCGTACTCCGGCACTCAGTCTGTATATCCTGATTTACATGGGCGCAACTAGTCTTGGCCCCGTCATCGGCGCAAGCATCAATCAGTATCTAGACTGGCGCTGGATCGGGTATATCGAGCTAATCTGGACGACGGCGTTGCTGCCGCTGTTCTGGCTCGGCATGCCTGAAAGTAGAAGCTCAGCTCTACTTAGAGAGAAGGCGAAGCGTATGCGGGCTAAGGGACTCAACGCTTACACAGCAGAGGAGCTTGACAAGACGCCGATGACCAAGGTGCTCATCAAAAGCATGCAACGGCCGCTGTACATGCTCGTCACGGAGCCTGTCGTTTTCGTGTCGACTATTTGGTCCGCTTTTATCGTCGGTACCATCTACCTATTTACGCAGTCAGTCGAGCAAGTCTACACTGAGCTGTATGGCTGGGACGCCGTTCAGGGCGGCTACGTCCAGGCTGCTTTGGTTATTGGTGAGATCATCGGCTGGGCTTTTTGCCTGATGACCAATCACTGGTACTACAACTCGGCGGCACGGAACACCGAGGTGGCCGGTACGCCCATACCAGAGGCCAGGCTATACCAGGCTGTGATTGGCGGCCTTTTCGGCGTCACTGGTGGCATGTTCATCTATGGCTGGACATCATACCCACACATCCACTGGATCGCCCCGACCATCGGACTCATGGTTGTTGGCTTCGGCACCACCGCCGTCGTCCAGAGTATCGCCAACTACATGGTCGATGCTTACAGCAAATATGCCGGTAGTGCCATCGGCGCACTATGTTTGGGTGAAAATATGGTCATTGCCTTCTTACCGCTATCGGCAAGCGCCATGTACACCAATCTTGGCTTTCAGTGGGCGAGTTCGTTGCTGGCGTTTATCTCGTTGGTGATGGTGGCGACACCGTTAGCTGTGCTTAAATGGGGACGGCAGATTAGAGCCCGAAGTCCTTTCATGAAAGAGGCGACAGACGATCGGATGCGGCAACACGTGCTCACGAACGAGACGGTATGAAATAGTGGTTTTGTTGATATTTAGTTATTTAGACAATGTGTAATATTGTATTGCGTTTCTTTTCAGATCATTCCATCTCTTTCTTGTGTCGTACATCAATTACAGTTATAAGGACAAACTTGTAAATCATTATCTCTTGGTAGGTACTTTGGTCGGGTCTAGGTTTCAAATTCTAGGGTCAGGCAGCCTTACATGTTCATGTAAGCATGCATCATTACTAAGCCAACCTTGATCTCTCAAAGCAACCTGTAGTTTTGGCCCAGACCTGGATCTATATCATCAAACAAGGCAGAAGTATCAGTTAGAATTCCTACCATACACCCTAAACTGGTTAGCTGTCTGCCTATTATCCTGGCTGAATACTGAAGAGAAACAGACGCAATGCATCTAGAATACAGCCAAATTCATTGTAATGAATCCAATCAAGGATGATTATCACCATAGGCTGTATCAGATAGATACATGTAGAAAGTTTATCTCACATTCAATCTAACTTACAATAAAAGTACTTATACTTGCGCTCTTATATGCCAAATCCCTCAAAGAGTTCATTCGTTCTGTGACTTCTGATATAACAACCCCCCACTTGATTCTTAGCCGTACATCAGCTCTTTTACTCAAAAAATGACAGACAACGCCCCAGAAGCGGTGAATCCAAAAGCATGGTCACCTACTGTTGAAATCGATCTCTTGATGCTCATGCTCACTCTGAAAGGCGCCGAGCAAGGCCAGAACTGGGATGATATGTCCGGTATGATGAAGAAGCTAGGTTGGGATTTCTCCCGCGAAGGCATCAGGTATAAGCATCAAAGCCTTTCCGTATGATAAAGCTTACATACTAATATAGTTCGATTACCAGAAAGCACTTTCAAGCCAGGATGTTGCAACGCTTCAACCAACGGTGTAAAGACAACAAGCTTGTGGTTTCTGATACTCAAGAGAACGAACAAGCTTCGAAGAAACGCAAGCGGAAGCAGCCAAAGAATGTTAAAGCGGCCGCATCTACTACAGATCAAGATGGTAGCCCTTCAAACACAAAGAAAACGACGGTCAAGTCGAAATAATCTGTATCATAAAATCTGGATTAGCTTTCAAGACTGAGGGCGAAATTGGCGACAAGCGAAGTGGCATTGCCAAAATCCACAAAGAAAATGCGGCTAGGTAGAGATAAATAACATACTGAACAGACATTTTAACTCGTTTCTAAGTAATTGATATCATTGTGTACTATTTAGGTCTATGTACTTTGTTTCACAGATACATCCATATTACTGCCACTGATACTACGATATGCCATACTCGTATCTTGGCATGGAAAGTTCTACTATGCTGATGTAAACAGCCTATTAGATAATTCGTGATCTAGAAGCTGAAGCTGAGACCCTCGAAGACATGTATCTCAGTTGATTGTTACAACCTAGCTCTTTTCTTCTAAAAGAAACTATAATATCAGATATATATATATACCTCTATATAAGTACCTTGGTACTATAGTATCTTTCATTATTTCAACATCCATCAGTCCTTTCAATTTTTAACTTTCAAAGCTGCAGTATCATTGATATGACAGAAACCAACTATCGTGATTTATCACAAATCTCGGTGATGGAAACTCCGAAATCAGATACATCAAACCAGACAACTGAAGATGTCTCCATGGCGTCCGCCGATTGCGCAGAAGCTACTCAGATCGATCTAGTGATGCTTCTCTTATGCAACCGAAATCTACTTTTAGGTCATGATTGGGATTGTATCCAAAGCCAAATGGCAAAGCTTGGCTACAATTTTACAGCACAAGCAGTCAGGTATATAGCCTGTAGCCCGTTATCGCCGTACTTTACGCTAATATCAGAATTGCAGCGACTACTATATGCATCACATCGCGCCGAAGTTTGGAGCGAAATGTGAAAATGCCAACATCACTTTCTTCGTCAATAAAGATGGCTCTATAACCAACCCAACACCGAAGCGAAGGCCACGAGCTAAATCTGCCAAGAAGAAAGCTATAGAAACTGCAGAGGACGATGATCTCAAGACCCCATCCAAGACTACGGGAAAGAAACGTGATAGAAAGGCAAAGAACGGAGTTGATCGAGAAGAAGAAACTGGAAGTCCGCCAAAAACGCCGAGTATTGACAAGGGAAAAGATATTGCTATGGACGATTTAGTAGCTACGCCGATGATGGATAGGAAAGTGGATGGCGAACCATGTGAAACTAGAGTAAAGATGGAGGAAGATATAGGTCTATGATCAAGATGTAGATCTCAATAGGCCGAAGAAGGTCTAATCAACTGCTATTAAATAGTGCAAACAATTTTCTAGGATTAAAACAACGCACATCCCGAACAGTCTATCTACTATTGGCATAGGAAAATAAAAAAGAACATTAAGGATATTCGGATAATCGTAGCAAAAAATAACATCCGGTCAATATCGGATCAAGCTAATGCCATTTTCGGCATTCACAAAAACAAACACGAAGATTGACTTCGGGTGGCGGCCTCGGCTCAAGCTCCAAAAGATGAAAGAGACCAAAACAGTATTCTAAAGATAAAGCTAACGGCACAGTGGGTCGGGATAAACTCGGGGCTCCGATAGTAAATTGTTCTGTCATATGAAACAGTTCACTAGCACTTATAGATATACATGCACATGAATACACATGATATTATGCCTTCGCATCTTATAGTATACTATGTGCCGAGGCCTTGCATATGACAAGACGACCTACACGGTTTGTTTTCTTACCGGAATGGTTGTGGCGGCTTTTTTCCATCCAGTGCAACATGCCCCAGACAGAACTAGTTGATTTATCCCTGTCAGAGTTTTTGACGCTTGACTTAGGAAATGGAGGGGAGGATTTCCTGGAGAAAAGGATCGGGACACCGGGACTAAGACGGTTCTTGGGACGGTCCTTGAATTGTCTGTGCATGGATATAAAACTGATATGATGAAGAAGATATTCAGTTTGTTCACGACTTGTGATATACAGTAATTCAGGGTTATATACATAGTAAGGGTTATACAAAGCTAGACCTCCTGTCGCCCGGATTGAGCTCCTAAAATAGAAAAAAGACACTATATTTGATACAAAGTATATAAAATTGCTCGAAAGAAAAAAAATCATAGAACCTAAGTTGGCTTATACCCCTTTGCGATCTATCATGTGAGCAAGTCTCGTGGGTAGTACTCTAGAATCGTGGAAATACTGATATATCATGCTAGTCGTGGATACAGCCTGCAAGAATAGAGACAATGTGATATTGGTGTCTTCTCAACTTGAGGAGTAGGTACATAACTCGAATGTTTGCCACTTTAGCTCTGGTAGGAAGTATATCTGTACTTCACATTCCCTTCTTTTTCTTTTTCTCCGCCGGCAAAAAGTCCAATCACAAGCTGCTGAAGTTGTTTACATCTGTGTACTATCTAAGAGACATGAGTCAAGTCGTCTTCCAAGTTATGCATGGGATGTTAGTGAGTTTATACAGATATCCCGTGTAGAAAGCAAAAGAAGAAAAATGAAATCCAAAAAGGGTGCCAGGGCCCGTGTCTAAAAAGACCCTCTGCTCCGAGAAAATAAAGATATACTGCGAATAGTCACTTTATTGAAGGATACTGAAGCAACATGGGCTTGCTTGACTCATGGCTCCTATATAGTACAAAGATACAAACAGTTTGTATAGTTAGGTTAGATATTAGTCGCTCTCGGCTCTTGGGAAATTACTAGCCGGTTGCACATGATCCCAGTCCAGGCTTATAAGTTGCCGCAACGGGTCTATGACTTCGTCGCTAATAAGGAAGTATAACTTGTCTTTAAATAGTTCTGTGTTTCTACCTCTTCTGTTATCAGATGGTTGCCCATATGCTTATTCCTAACTGAACTTTGAGCTCTGATTTTATAGTTTGTATCTTTTGTTCTGCCATATAGCTAGCTCTTTACCCAGTGTTTCTTTGTATTAATCATATCCATCGTCGTATCTCCATTTGGACTTCCCTTTTCTTACATCACGATCCCCCTATCCAAAACTAAGGGTCCATCACGCCGGACACCATAAAGCACGACACCTACCAATCTACCACGCATCTCACATCTCGCATCAACTCGTCACACATTGTTATCATCATAGCACAACCCACACAACGCGAACATATCGACACAAGACGTTCAATATCGGCTTTGCCACCATACCGCTATCTGAATAACATCATCACTTAAGACCTACTTTCGACATGACGCAACAAAGAAAGAAGGCGTCGCCCGTTACGAACTTAATTGGTACGACACATCTACTGGTTATCATATAGAGTCAAAGAGTGAATATAGCTAACAGTCTTTTAGCTGGCGGAGGTGCTGGAATGATGGAGGCACTTGCCTGTCACCCTCTTGGTAAGTACATATCACTTATGCCGTATCTAACACTAGTGAGCTAACCATGATCAACCAATCCCTGCTCCATAGACACGATCAAAGTACGCATGCAACTTTCACGACGTGGTCGAGTTCCCGGAAAGCCTGCGCGAGGCTTCATCCGTACCGGTGCCGAGATCATCAAGAAAGAAACCCCCCTCGCGCTTTATAAAGGTCTTGGTGCTGTCATGACAGGGATAATTCCCAAGATGGCCATCCGCTTCACCTCATTCGAAGCCTACAAAAGCTATCTATCCGACCCAAAAACCAACCAAGCCTCTTCTAGCGCCACCTTCATCGCCGGTCTAGCCGCCGGTGTCACAGAAGCCGTTGCCGTCGTGACACCCATGGAAGTCATCAAGATCCGTCTCCAGGCCCAACATCACAGCATGGCCGATCCACTAGACATTCCAAAGTACCGCAACGCCGCCCACGCGCTCTACACTGTTGTGCGCGAAGAAGGCTTCGGCGCACTATACCGCGGTGTCTCACTGACTGCTTTGCGCCAGGGAAGTAACCAGGCTGTCAACTTCACCGCTTATTCCGCCTTTAGAGATACTCTGCTGCGTTGGCAGCCTGAGGTAGAGAACTCAAAGCTGCCGAGTTGGCAGACAACTCTGATTGGCTTGGTCAGCGGTGCAATGGGTCCATTGAGTAATGCACCTGTAGATACTATCAAGACACGCCTACAAAAGACGCCGGCAGAGCCTGGAGTTGGTGCGTGGCAACGTATCACAGCTATTGCCAAAGACATGTTCAAGTATGTATTTCCACATTGCCTCAATGAAGCCGTCTCATTTCGTCTCCATCTCGGGTCAACGGAGGCTTCGTCTCAATGACGTCATCCGCAAGTTATATACAGAGAACCCTAACTAACTAACCCTCGTTTTTGTTAGACAAGAAGGCATGCATGCTTTTTACAAGGGAATCACACCCAGAATCATGCGTGTTGCGCCAGGCCAGGCTGTGACTTTTACGGTTTATGAGTTCTTACGTGAGAAGATTGAGCGGTCAACTCCCCAGCCTCAATCCAGACTCGCTTATAACGATTGAATCACATTGAGAAAGGGGAAGTTATTACAGAAGGAGCAAGAGGATAATTGAGATAGGATAGGTAGGCTTTCTAGTTTTTTGGCATCGGCTTGCTTTGTTTTGTTTTACATGGACCGCTTAGATATACATACCTACGTGAAGTATTGTCTGGGCTCTGTTTTCGCGGTATATAGTACAAGTATGTTAAGTTAACATATCCACCAATATATCATGTTTGATGGTGAACTTTCACGGACATCTTCATGGTGAGAAGCGTGCTGTAGTTCACGTATAGGCATCTATGTTCTGGTATTAAACCCTTCATCTCAGAGCAACAATACACCTCTTTCAAGCAAGACTCATCGTTTACCGACCGGGGCGCTTAGGACGACTGAAGGCTGTGCGAGTCTGGGCCTTGGGATGTAGCTCTGCTAGCACACTAGCTTCTGTAATCTCAGTAGGCTCATCCACCTCAAACTTCTTGGCCACCTCGACGTTAGCCTCGTTCGCTGCAGCATGAAGAACTGCGCGCTTCATCAACGGGTAAAGCATGCGCGCCTTGATAGCACGGGTGCCAGCGGTGGCCGGGCACGTATAGAAGAACAGCATAGGGCTCTGTGCCGAGCCACTATGGGCGTGTATGAAGCGGTAGAAAGTGAACCGAGGCTCGACTGTAGAGATAGAGTCGACAAGAGCGCCAATAGAGGCAGGGGCCGAAGACGGAGCAGAGTCGAGCTCGACACTTTCAGTCTGGGAGTTGATTTTCTGCGGGGAAGGAGAAGGTTAGCATATGGATTGATAGTGAAAAGTACATCGTAATGGGGGCATATGCTTCTTACCAATGAAACGAGGTTAAAGGCGCCGCTACCCAGATTCTTGAGTGCGTCCAATGCTTCCTTGTTAAGAGGCATAGATAGACTCTTACTGAGATGGATCTCGCGAGGACCAGTACCTCTGCCAGCTTCCTGTTCAGCACGCTTGACGGCCTGAAGACTCTGCTCCTCTTCAGTTAGGGGCGCATCCAGCGCCGCATGGGCATCCTGCTTTGCGAAGCCAGCCGCCGTGAGTTCTTCCTTAGCATTGGCGAAGATATTATCACGGAAATGTTCCGAACCGAGCTCTCGAACCAGTGTGAGACGAGTTGACGCGATCAGGGTCTTCTGGCGCACCTTGGCTAGGTCAGGGACGAAGGTAATGGCTAGGAAGTGAGGCGCGCTATCGAAACGCTTGAGGAGCACGTATACCGCCTCGTTATCGGAAAGATGAGGCGCAAGCCCGGTCAAGTTATCGGCAAAGTTAGGTGAAGTTCGGGTGAGTAGTTGCGCAGCCTCGAGCTTCTCACCAGTGATATTCACGATCATACCAAAGAGAGACTCGGAGCTCTGGAGCTCCTTGAACTTGGAGACCAGCTCCTGAGAAGCTATAGCCAGCCATAGTAATAGTTAGAGATCAAGCCATCAATTCATGAGTGAATAATGATGGGTTAGTACTTACCGGAGATACCAGACTGCATGATAGGCAAAATATATCAGCCACTATGACAAAATTGTCTGGATGAAGCTTGGAGAAGAGACAAAGTAAAGCGTCCTAGCATCATACTAGCTAAACAGGCGATCGTAAGCCTGACATGGGTCGAAGCTTTGAGGGCGGGGCCACAGTGCGAATGCTCGATTTGTGATGCGATATGGACAGTGTGCGTATGACGTGTTGACTTCACTAATAATTCAAGATCTTAGGACTACAACTGTTACTATAGCTGACCATGTATCTGTATATAATTCAAGTCACTATTATCAAGGCGAGCTAGTTATCTCGAACCATATTGATTTGAAAGTCACAAAACATAGGCAATTATGCGACTAGTGACAAACAACATACAAGTATAGCCAGCACTTTTTCGCTAACTTACAATGAACTTTCCAGAGAACTACTACTGTCCCAAACCCTTAACGTACATTTAAAGGACCCTTAACCATGACTAGTTATCGATAAACTTTTTCCATCTACCCCTCCAAAATCAGACTTTCTACCCCTTGGTTGCCAACAACCACACAAGGGTTCACAGGATCCAAAGCAAGAGATTTCCTACGCAAAAACTTTGTTATAGACCCTTTTGCAGTGTGGTTACAACAATTAGGTTTGAATTTATTTTTTACATACGCTTCGATTCAATTTGAAGGGAAAAACAGCCGGAATTTTAGGCCAATCGCTTAATTTTACTGTCCCAATCGCCACTGAAAAAAAAAAAAAACCGATCATCAAAAAAAGAAAATCAACGTCTACTTCAATTTCAATGTTGGGGCTCAATCTTGCGTTCCTCCAATTTCGAACGTTTGTTCATCTTTTCTCGACAGGTCTTGCGCAGTATTTCCGGAATTTCTGCACGATTAAGTTCTTTGCTCCCAAATATCTCTTCAATATGGCATCGACTGCCACTTCTAGTGAGGCTCCCGCTGTCTCGGCGGCATCTGAGCCGCCGAGTGTCTCTACTGCTTCTACCGAGCCTGCTGTAGAATCTACCACCATACCATCTGCCTCTAGCGAATTTCCCACTGTGATAACTACTGCTGCCAGTGTCTCTAAAGTCAAGCCTGGGCCATCGACTGCTGAAGAAGCCACCGAAGAAACCTACGAAGAATACGACGATGACGACGAATTTTCTGATATCGAATGGATCGGCAACCCGAACGCCAACTCTGCCCGCCGTAACCCGCAAACAGCTGGTGCTGCCTCTAAGCCCTCCGTGAACACCAAGGCCCGTGTAGACGACCAGATCAGCTCTCTGTCTCACCATGCCAGCAAGCTCAAGATCGGTAGTGAGGGCCCTTCAAGCCGTGATCTGAAAACCAAGGACAAGAGTGATCGTGCCACTTCGGAACTCGTCATGGATCAGCGCACGCGCATGATTTTATTCAAGATGATCGAACGCGGTATCTTCAGTGAAGTTCACGGTGCCGTGAGTACCGGTAAGGAAGCCAATGTTTATGAGGCTATTCTGATTCCCGAGGATGAGGATGCCCGTCCGGTGCACAAAGCCGTCAAAATCTACAAGACTAGTATCCTGGTGTTCAAGGACCGCGAACGCTACATCTCCGGCGAGCACCGCTTCTCCAAGGGTGCCGATAAGAGCAACTCGCACAAGATGGTTAAGCTATGGGCTGAGAAGGAGTTCCGCAACCTGAAGCGTATTCATGCTGCTGGCATTCCCTCGCCAGAGCCAATTGCCCTGAAGAACAACGTACTGGTCATGTCTTTCCTCGGTGACAAGAAGGGCTGGGCTTACCCACGTCTTCGTGATGCGCCTATCGAGACCGAAGAAACTTGGCAGGCTATGTACCAACAGCTACTGGCCCTGATGCGCATCATGTACCAGGTCTGTCGTTTAGTCCACGCCGATTTGTCTGAATACAACATTCTTTACTCCAAGAACAAGCTATACATCATCGATGTTTCTCAGAGTGTCGAGCCCGACCACCCGCACTCTCTCGAGTTCCTTCGCATGGATATCAAGAACGTTGGCGACTTCTTCCGCCGTAAGAGTGTGAACACCCTAAGTGATAGAGTGATCTTCGATTTCATCACTCAAGCGAAGGGCGCCGTGGATCTAGAGGGTATGGACTCTGATATTCAGAAGTTATACGCTGAACAGCCGTTTACCGAAGACTCTGAAAAGGCGGCCGCTGAGTTGGAGGTTTCCAATGCTGTGTTCAGACAACAGTATATCCCCCAGACTCTAGAACAGGTCGTTGACATCGAGAAGGATGCTATGAAGATTGGCCAAGGCCAGGGTGACGATCTTGTGTATCGTAACCTGCTTGCTGACAAGGTCATCGCCGGCAAGGAAGAGGAAGAAGAGGAAGATGAAGATAGCGAGGACGGCGGTGCTGAGCTTTCCGGAGAGGAAGGGTCGAATGATGATAGCCGCTTTGAAAAGGGCCGTCCCCGTGGCAAGAAGCACGAGGACAAGGACGACAAGAAGGTACGATGATGATCCTCTAACGTCAGGTTCATGGTATTATCACATGCCAACTAACTGCCATTTCTACTATAGGCACACAAAATAGCCGTCAAGGAAGCTCAACGTGAGAAACGCAAGGAGAAAATCCCCAAACACATGAAGAAGAAGCTTGTCTCTACGACTTCGCGTAAGAAGAAGGCTTGAATGATCTCAAATGATGCCTAGATCGACACTATCCGTCTAGCCTACCCGTTTATCGAGTCAAGATGTTTGTCGCATGATAAACATCCGACCAATCTTACCACCAAGGCTTTAGGTACTATCGATTGAGATATCCTGTTGGATACCCACGAAGATATGTGTTCATGACCACTTACTCATTCTTCTTGAGGATGCTGTGTACTGCGAGGAGCATCCTATATCTCGCGATTGGACTGCTTCTTTTTCGTTCTTGCCGTCATGATCCTCGGCGGACACAGACTTGCAGATCCTTCGCCCATCCTTTATCATCTGATTATTTTCACTTTTCTTGCATCACAAGTTGATAATATCTCGTAGCTATCGTTCTGCTGTGTTCAGATCGAGACTTACGGTAGAATTCGCCTTGTCACTTCCCCATCTGTGTTTCTACCCAAAAGTTCAAAAATGAGTTATACGGCGTCATCGTTTCTTTTTTTGTTTGGCCAGTTCTAGAGGCATCTTGGTGATTGGATTCCCAGAATCACTCTGTATAACATATAAAATATCTCTTCCACATTACCTTAGATTTTGACAGATGTCATATGCCTAGAGGAAAACTTCCCATTAGGTCTTCTTTCTAGTTGTTCTTTCTGGGTCCTTTCTCAGGTACGAAAACAGTACAATCCGAAGTCTTATCACCCAGAAGCAACAATGCCTTACTCTCTGTTTTTTTATTGTTGACCAGAATCTCATGTGACAGGATTGTAGTTTTGGGAATCAAAGGAAAAGCTGGGGATTTCACCACTAGGAGGTTACCTCACTTGTCAATAAATTTCGTTGGTAGCATATGTTAGCCCCCCAAGGAACAGACGTCAAATGGAGAAACTTATTGTGCAGGGAATACCAGCACCTTTATATACAATGTCATTGCCAACTCATTTGTTGGCCCTTATTCACACGTGTTAGCTTTACAGGTCATATAGATGGGGGCAAAGGTGAGGTGCAAAGTCTGAGTCGCTCAGAATCTTGCATTTGACAACAAGTGTAGGGTTATGCGTAAAACACGGGTTTGTATTGTGCTAACAATCAGAAAGACGACAGAAAGTTCAGGGCCCACAAAAAAGATGCGACCTCGCAAGCAGCGTTTCCCATATCAAAATCTGTGGCTTGAGCCCTTTTGAACTTCGCCAAAACTTAACTTCAACTTACGCTACAGCTACGCACAGCTACGCAAGTAAGATGATTACTCAGGAGAAAGTTCTCCTTTAGACACTTAGATACTGACAGGTGTCATATCTCTATTCATATATTTGTTTATTTCTTGCTCGCTACTGGCCGGTTTGTGAAACACCATCGTGGCCCCAAACTACATAGTTCCATCATCCCCCTGATTGCTTTCTACACTAGGAACTTCTTCATATGATGAGGAAAACATGATCCTGTCTCCTCCGATACATGCTATTGTCCGAAATATGCGAACCCGAAGTCTATATGCGTTGGCCTTTTCCATTCCGAAGCCTTACCGAGTGAAGTGTATCTTCATGGAATGCGATGTTGTGGTTTTTCTTATGCGGTGCACGCCGACTAATGCGATAACCCGCTCGCTATTCAAAAGAGCCCTTCCTTTTTCCTTTGATTTCAGTTTGGTGCCAATACATGATGTAGTCATTTGAGATTGCATGCTTTCAGTCTATAGCAAGCAATATTTCGGGAGACAGGCAGATCTAGCAGCTTATGTTGGACATGATCGAATATTCAATGTAAAGAGAGCTCTGAGAAGATGCACCTTTGTGAAAGCATTCAATCTTATCGAGGCTGCATCACCACTAAATCAAGGCTTCTAAGATGTGGTATGCTAGTAGTGAATACTCTCGCCTATCAGGTAAACTTATAGTATATACTCATATTTGTAACGTGACTGTATTTCAAGATGTGTATTCTAGGCATATCTGTTCTCCCGGGAAAAGATACTACCGCGATACTACATGATATTGTGCCATCACAGTGTTTCTATGCCGAGGATATCATGCCAAGGCTCAGATCGATCGTCGGTTAGTTTGCAAGTATAATCTGCACAAGATATCTCTAAGCCTACGACATGTGCTATGAGGATCCTGATGGTCGTTTTGAGTAGCGATGGAGGATTGGAAAATGCCAACAGGCATAGTATGCAGTTCCTAGTGGAATCGGGGCATGCCGGGTTCGATAAAGGCCGGACACTTGCATGAAGCCCGGAGCCGGCTACACCAGCTGAAGTCCATGAAAACAGACTAAAAGGCTTAGTGAACAAGAAATCTCTTCTTTACTGCAGAAGCATCAGCCGCACCTCTCTGGTTTATCATCGTTTCCTCTCTATCCAAATCCCATGTTTCTAAGCCTGGTATCACACACATCCTTTACTCTGCTTATGGAACAATATAGACGAGACGCGCCGTACGACAGAATCGGCTGGTATTGTGTACTCGTATGAAACTATATGTGACCCTAGATAGGAAATAAATTCCTGTGTAGCCCTGGCCTCTGATTTCTCTACTATAGCTCGTTCCTGTTCTTGCGAGATCTAGGTGTTTGCTTCCATCTTTAGTAACCATCGAACACTCATCTGTACATGAGTCGAAGACTCACCCTCACCCTATGTGTAAGCATACCATCAAGCCTTCTATGGGATATGGAGGACATATCTCTAGTATAGACTCGAGTGGTTAGTCGGCTACCTCGGAAGAGGTTTCATTGAACAACAGTTCATGTCTCGTGCGCCGCTCTCTGTATGACAAGACCGATCAAGCAAAGTTCCACTAGCTGTCATGCCAGATATAAAAGCCAGAGCTTGTCCATCAGTTGGATGTGTCTCTCCTGTCTTCCATCATCGCCCTCCACGTCATCTTACATTTGTCCTTGACTGACTCAACCACATTTATCTTTAGTGCCAGTACTAAGACAGACAAGATGCAACCCAAGTCTAGCTTCACCACACTCCTTGCCTTTACCGGCATGGCTATCGTCGTAGCCCAGGACCAGTATGCAATTGGCGGCTATAAGTATGATGGCTGTGTACAGGTTGACCCCGGCACCTTCGATGTGACCTATCCCCATCCTGCTGGTGGCCGCACACCGGAAGACTGTGAGCAAATCTGCCGTGGCTATGCCTATGTTGGCGTCTTCGAAGAGTAAGAGATTCATATTCCTATACGTTAGTTACTGTAGGCATCATACTAATATCACGCCTGTATTCTAGCGCATGTCGTTGTGACAACAACATTGGTGAAGTGACTCGTCAGGACGAGTCAGTCTGTAACAATGCTTGCAAGGGGGACCCTTCCCTTGGTTGGTGTGGCTCGGCCGGTGCCGTCTGTGCCCGCTACGCCAATCTGTACTGTGCAACCTTCCAGCACCCCAACCCCACGCCCACCTCGACTGCCATCCATTACTCGGATTCAACCTCGCCCCCTCTCGGTAGTTATACATACACCTCGACCAGCTTCCCGGCCGGCAGCACCTGGAGTGGTGGAGAGTGTTCGCCGGGCTCTAGCGGGAGCTGGAGTACAGCCACTTCGACGAGTTCGTGGTCCCTCACGACTGTCACTACGACTTTGGGTACATATACCTACACGGCTCAAACCAGCACGGCAGAGTCGACGTGGACAACTACTCTGAGTGGAGCTAGTGAGCCGTACACAACGGTCACCTTTACAAGCACTGGTCACACTGTGATTCCCGGATCGTACACGAGCATTTCACAGTCTACATATGTAGCTACAACCACGGCAGCACCGGAGCAGTCTCTAGCCAATGCCGGTCATACGAGAAGCCTCAAGACTAGTCTATTGGTTGCTCTGGGAATTGCTTTCAGCATTATTCTATAGTGATGCGGACGTGACGGAGAAATCTGGTGCAGAGAGAGAGAGAGAGAGTTCAATGTTCGAACTGTTGTGGATGATGTATGTACGTGATAGTTTGATTATCTCGTCATTGTTTTTTGGGTTTTTTTTTTTTAGGTTGCAAGATGTCAAGGTAGTGATCATCAGGTATCACGTATTAATGTGGAAGAAGTTGTTGTACACTGTATTGTCACAAATCAACTATCAAGAGCAAGTGATTACTGTATTAAGATTGGAATCTTATAAGACCCATAACCCAATCCGTCTTAATTAAGTTGATGATAACGCCCATATGGCAGTGCAGCTCGTATTCAACTTTCCACTCTGTCTATCATGCTGGCAACTCATTACTTCCATTCTCTCCGTTTCCATGCAGTTCCAGAGGAACTCTATCCGTGTCCTTCTCAACAACAGGGTCAGATTTCTTGGTCTTCCCGGCGGCAATTAGGGCTTTGGCTTTAGCCATAGTCGTAGAGACCTTTTTCTTCGCGACACAGTACACCATGACAATCGATATGAAAGCGCCCGCAACTGAGCCAATGGTTATTCCGATGATATCCGCTGTGGTTATCCGGCTATGGCCGCCCGATTCTGATTTCGATTCCGATTCATGAGAGGATGTTGATGATGCCTCGTGGGTGGACGATGAAGCAGTTTCCGAGGCTGATGAAGTTGTTGACGTGGCTGAGGTAGTCTCGTCATCGTCGCAGTTACCATAGTCACTTTGACACCCAGTCGAACAATATGTCGAGTTTCCGCCACAGAATCCTGAGCCTGAGCAGCAGTCACCGTAGATGCTATCGAGACAAGTGACATTCCCGCCGTTCTTCCCTCCACAACTTCCGTCTGAGCTGATATTCAGGCCTGAGCAAGAGCCATAATCGGACTGACATCCCGAGCCACAGTAAGCTGACGTGGCTCCGCAGTAGTTTTGGTATGAGCAGCATTCGCCGTAGTCGCTGTTTAAACAGGTAAAGTCACCGGCATCGGCGCCGCAAGAGCCATTGGTGCTTGGCGTCAAGTCACGAGATGAGAGACTCAAGGGGGCCATGAAGTCATGAGGAAAGGCTGAGGCTGTGTAGCCCGTGATGGCCAGTAGATACGTCAAGCGGACCATCTTTCCAAGCTTGTCGTCCTGTTGGGGTGGAGTTGGTCTGACTAATGATATGGCTAGCTTCGGTGACTATTCAAAGATGGACTATCGTGATGTGTTCAGGGGCAGCATAAAAGATCTGGCGCGAAGCAAAAGAGAAGCTATTGTCACTACCACTAGGGTATCAAAAGGGAAGAAAAGGCAGCACAGCCAGCCGATAACTCATAAACAAAGACCCCAATAGATATGGGGGCCTTCGCCTTTTTAAGCTTCGAATGTGGCATATGTTTAGTACTTTACTACGCCCAATTTCGATAATCCTTCACTGTTCCGCTCATAGATAAAGTAGAGGTGGGAAACGCAGCTAAGATCTTTTTTTTTTGGTTAAGGATCAGCCACCCCCAGCATGTATAAGATACCGTCGAAGAACAACACGAAAGAGTAAACGAGTGTGACCAGGCGAGGAATTCTAACTAAAAAAGATAGAATTCCTCCTACTCATCCTCTACTGCAAAGACAGCAGTCAAGTCAGGCTGTAATTCTGTGCTTACGCTAATTTTCATGAAGGGGCTGAACATAGCTAGGAACTACTGCTATTATGACAGCTGGTTGCTCTTTTTGCTCTTCCTTCTTCGGCGTACCTGTTAGGCCGACTGATTCTTTAAAACAGTGGATAATACGATCGTTATGGGTGAGAAATCGTAAAGAAACCGGGCGACTGAGGACCCTGGTAAAAGATATGCCACTTGGCGCTTATAACGCGAAATTGGCAGAAGCAGCCGTGTTTTCTATCCATATTTGGGGCAGCCCCAAGGCTGAAATGTTAATTCTAAGAATAGTTTTTTGAGATCGTAGGTCGATGGAATCAAACTAGCTTTTCGATGTTATAGTTACAGAGGAGTCTTCAAAGTTCGCGATAAGCTTGTTTGGGTTAGGGTTAACTTAGCGTCTCACACAGACGAAAACAAAAAAAAAACTTTATCTCGAACAATTGTACTTGTCCTATTTCGCAGGGTCACAACTGACTGTCTCGGATAATAGAATGAAAGGACCGATATTCCTGATATGTATTTGTACACATGTCAAGATACAGGCCTAGCCTACTAATGACTAGACTACGTACATATGTATATGTATATACAACTATATAGGTACAATAAGAGAAGAATTCTCAATCCCCCCGATGATGTGAAGTCTTACTAGACCCTGGCCACTACAGACTCAGCTCTCCACAACGCGAAACTGGAACACGAAATACAGCTGTCAACTGCTAGCTATGCGTACCAAAACACAGCGACATGTCGTCAATATAGGGTCTAGATGTTCGTTCCGACCGAAACAACGTCCTGAATTCCCGGTAGCCCTAGCGGCCTTTGCCCAGTGCAAGCTCAACGGAGAAAGCCTTGTGATTAATTTCTATGCCTTTTTAAGGTTTCTGCTATACATATATGTACGCTTGCTACTGATCGAATGGTGATCAGCGCTTCTAAAATCCCGCCAAGGGGGATTCTTGGCATGCGACCGAACCAACGAACCCCTGCGTCTACGAACTGAGTTTGTGCTGGAAGCAAATGGGCGAATTAGGTAAAGGCGGGAGAGCAAATCGGAAAATCGGATTGCATGGCATTGAGCTAGTTAGACAACATGAAACAGGCAAACGGATCCGGCTATGATGGGGTTGAACTCTATCATGAGCTGTTAAGCTGTCGCGACAGAGTTAAAAAAGAGAAAGAGAAAAGGCCAAGGAGACTTGAATTCGAATAGAGATGAGAGAGGTTCAGGCAACAGCTTCCTGGCCAGTCGATGACTTGATCTTGGTCAGAGACGCAACATAGCCGCGCAAAAAAGAGACAACTTATGTTGTTGCTGTAATAGCCTAAGCCAAGGCCATAAGACAAAGAACATAGCCGTACTGCTATAATTACATAATTGCTTCTCTGGGGCCGGATCCAACTGTGGCAGCGACACTACACTGCCTAATATATTGATCATGGGCTCAATACAGCAGCCTAGCAACAACTTTCCAATGTCTGAGCAGGTATGATAGAGCATGGCCAATATTCTGAACGCTGTCGAAATAGAAGATGCTATAACCCTCTAACCCACATAGGCTGCCAAGGAAAGAAAAGCCTGCGGTCCCTGAAATCTGCGACACAAGGCCAGGCCGATCAGCAGCACGAGGCTCAAAAATGAGATTTCAGAGGGATTGAGGGAGACTCACTGAGCAACGATATCAAGTTTTGTGCAATATATATAAGATGTCTCGTCTGTGTCTATTTTCTGATCTGCCCAGTTGAGATCTACATCATCATTCCTTGATTACAGTTTCATTCTTCGACTACCTTCTGTCCTTCCTTTTTTCTTCTTCTTCTTCTTCTTCTTCTTCTTCTTCTGCTCTTCGTTACATTATCACAATAGCTTCCGTGAAGCATTTCTTTCTTTCTTCTATCATTTCGTTGCGATCCGCCGCTGACTGATTCAATCTCTTGAGACTGACTTGTTACCACAGTATCACTTTCATTTTCGGTACCGTCTATCTTGCTCCAGTCTCTGCCGGACAGAGCCCTTGTTATATTTTTTTTTCTATATTCTCCATTCATCTCTTTCACCATGCGTTACTCTACTCTTCTCATTTCTGCGGGCATGTCCTTCGCCGCCCCAACTGTTTCTTCTCGCTCCATGGACACCCGTGATGCAGAAAGTGCCCAACTGGGCGCCCGCAACTGCTCATCTGGAGCCCGCAAGCTCCTAGTCGGCTCTCCTGCTACTATTTCGCTCTTCTCTTTTGCCGAAGACGGCAATTTTACTTCTCTGACGTCGGAGGTTCTGGCTGGCACTGGTCCTAGCTGGATGACCCTGCGCGGTAGCGACACCCTATATGCTGTGGATGAGAATAGCGCGGCCATTCGTCAGCTTACGGTCGATCTGAAGAAGAACACCATTGTTGGCGTGAGCAATGTCACTGCCAGCAGTGGCGCTGTTCACCTGCAACTGACGCCTAATGGTAACTCGATGATATCATCCGTTTACGGTAGTGGTGTGGTTAATGTTTTTGATATCAAAAGCACCGGTTCATTGGCACTTGCCAGTACCTGGGATATTGGTGCCAAGGGAACATCTCACCCACATCAAACCAACATCGACCCTACCGGTGTCTTTGCCCTGACCAATGATTTGGGCCTCAACGAAATCATCGTGACGCCGATTAACGCCACCTCATATGCGCCTTCTGTACGCACTAGCACGCCTAGCGGCTGTGGACCACGCCACGGCGCTTTCATCCCAGGAACCTCTTCGACCAGTGGCCACTATGCCGTCGTCTGTGAAGAAGGCAACATTGTCGTCTTGTATTCGTACACGACGACGGCTACAGAATTGACTCTCACACAGACCCAGACTATCAGCACTTTCCCCGACGGTGTGACCAAGACCGGTGCTGCCGCAGGCGAGCTAGTAGCATCTTCGGATGGTAGCCATGTGTACGTCTCTAACCGCTTGACCGGTGATGCGACTGATTCTC
This sequence comes from Davidsoniella virescens, assembly GCA_001513805.1. Taxonomy (NCBI): domain Eukaryota; kingdom Fungi; phylum Ascomycota; class Sordariomycetes; order Microascales; family Ceratocystidaceae; genus Davidsoniella; species Davidsoniella virescens. The sequence goes on from LJZU01000042.1 coordinate 64,620, forward strand.
TCACGCATTATACCTTTGCTGACGGCAAGCTGGCTCATAGCCAAACTGTCAGTTGCGGTGGTCTACTACCGCGCATGATGAGCCTAGCGTCGACTTGCAGTGGTGAAGACTTCTTGTTTGTGGCCAACCAGAACGGTACGAACGGCCTGGTAGCCTTCAAGATGGGTAGCGACGGATCTATTGGAGACCAGGCTGCTACAGTGCCAATGAGCTTCTGGGGATCCACTGCCCTCAGTGGTCCGCAGTTTGTTCAGGAGGTCGCCTTTTGCGATGCCTAGTTTACTACATATGTAGATTACTCTGATGGGTGATGTATTTAAGAGAAGGAAAAGAAGGGCCTGAAGCTTATTTCATGGACTGTTGTCCCATGTGATATTATAGATATACTTTTTGTAAATATAGCAGCATTGAAATGGTTGGAACTAGATCAATGTCACAAGACAAATATCTTTTCAATATATTGGTGATTTATCGCGACTGGAAAAAAGCCCTCTATGATCTTGAACTTTACTTTTGATATTGGTGGTTCTATCCTGTACCATTCTGTACAGACCATGTCAAGTTTAACGGCAACCTTTATGTGGGGCGCTAGCCAGAGTTATCGCAGGCCTTCATTCTAAGCTTCCTGGATGAAGCCTTCGTTTTTATAGACATTCATATCAAGATCATAATATAGACTCGGATCTTACTTTAAAATGGAAAACTCTACGAATATGCTCGGTAAGAAGCTTTCCTGTACATAATGCTACATAATCCACTTTCTAACCTTGATCTTCCCTAGATCAACACAATCGACTCATTGTCGATATCCTCTCTCGTTTCCGAACGCTGTGTCTCATTGCCACAACGCGCGCTAGCCAGCAAAACAGTGATATCTCGAGTATGTCAATTGCCGGAATTTCCATGGATCTTGAATTTGAAAGTTTACAAAGATCCATCAAGGAGCTCCTAACCCTCAGCCGTCGCATCAAGGAGCTATGGATCTTCGGACCTCTGGGCCAACAGGATAGCAGGGCACGCGAAAGAGCGGCACAGATCGATGCGGATGTGTTGACGGTGGCACGTGCTATAAGTGCCCTGGAAGACGATTCTTTGAGAGCTTTAGTAGAGGAGGCTGGTGGCACTTGGCTTCCGACTCCGAGTGATGGTCGCGGTGATGATCAGCATTGAGCTTTGGAAATTTCATTGTTTTGCCTAGATTGTGGCAGGAGGCAGTATGTTTTAGCTTAGTTGTGTTCACACTACCAGATTGATGGCGGACCGGTGTTACGGCGTTATAGGGAAATGTACATAGAGATGCAACTATTTTGCTCTTGGGAAGGAGTTCACCGTCTCAACTTTACACGACAAAGATTAATCTTGATTTCTTTTGCGCTTTTTTTTTATGACTCATGGCAGCCTATGCCGAATGGTTATCTATACGAACAAACATTACTGAAACAACTCAAATTTAACTATCACCCTGTTCTTCATCGTCTTCCTCTTGACCAAGCTGCTTTGTCATATCCTTATCCGAGATTTTGCCGCCACCGGTTCTCGCAGCCTCTAGACCACCAGGGGTCAACCACAAAAAGTATGGTGACTTGAAGTTGTCCACCTGCTGGAAGAACTCGTGAAAGCTGTTGTCCTTCTCTTCAGTTTCATAGATACGGCTGTAAATGTACTTGTGCTTGAACGGCTGGATCTGATTGTCATACTTGGTGAAGTCTAGAGAATCACGGCCGAGTTGTGAAGTCGCCTTTGAGTTGTACGTATCAAACACCGGTCTCTCCAAGAGTAGACCTAGACTAGGTGCCTTGGGAATAGCCATCTTCTCTCCTGAATAGGTTGTCTCGATAATGCTCAACGGAGTGCCGCACCGAGTCACCAGACTCGCCAGACCAACCATTTTGCGAATTTGGTGCATCATAAAGCTCTGGCCGTGAACCTTGAGAGAGATCCATTGTGTCTTGCCAATAATGATTGGCTCCTTGTTGGCTACAAATGACTTGATATGACGCTTGGCTGACGCATCCTTGTGCTCTGTCCGCACAGTGTAGTTGTAGAAGTTGTGAGTGCCAACGTACATATCCAAAGCGCTTTGAAGCTGGCCGAGACGAGTAGGTGTTACACGGTAGCGACGCTTGGCATCGATGTATGCATGCTTGATATCGCGTAGAGCAAAATCGACGGCGGTAGGTTCACGAGGACCTGTGGCTTCAGCAGGCTTATCTTCGGTAGCCGTCTCGGTCTCAGTTATGGTAGCAGTTGCTTCAGGCATAGGTGATGCAGACTTCTTAGCCTCTGCTTTTTGCTTGCGAACACCGGCTTCATTATTGATAGAGCCATCGATAAGACCACCGGTAAGGATATCTGAAGCATGCATTCTTTCGAGAACCGCCGCGCGAACTTCAGGCTCTAAAGCCTCGAGAATTGGCTTTACCTCCTTCTCATCAACATCCTCCCAAAATCCCTTGACATCGGCAAGACGCTCTTCGAGTTCCGCTGTGCAACCCTTGGCCTCAGCCTGCTCCCGGATCTTCTTGCCCAAAAACGAGTTAGGGTGAGGAGGAATCAGGCAGTATGACGGCAACAAGTACTCATACCACCGAGAATCGCAGCTTTTGTAACAGTTGAACTGATTGTTTGTACGCTGAATGCCCCAAACCCGGATTTGGTCAGGCAAATGAGCGTTGATCTTCTCTTCCATCTTTTCCTCCATGATGAGTTTCAAACTAATGACGTTACCGGCAGCGTGTACACCTTTGTCGGTACGAGCGCAACGCATCAGACTAGACTTTTTGTGGTCGTCAGCGTTAGCTTTGGCAATCAGACCAGCAGAAACAAATGCTGCGAACAAGTCACCCTCGATAGTCTTTTCCTGATCGTTGATCTGCATGCCCTTGTAGCCGGTTCCCGAGTAGCCAATCAACACAGCAACCTTCTTCTTGGGCTTACGCTCTTCGGAAGCAATCTCTTCGGCAGTGAACGGGTTGTCGCGCGGCTTGCGTTCGGGCCAGCCGCCTTCGGGCTCGGCGTTGCGGGAGCGCTTGTTCGAGTTTTTGAATTCATAGTCACCCTTGCGCTTTTTGTGGCGGCTACATGTAGAGGTCGGCGGGGTATCTGTTAGCAAGACATGGTTGGTGGATGTTTTTTGCTTGAAAGATCCATGAAAAGTAAAAGGAAGACACTTACCCTTGGCGTTTTCCTCGGTTATCGTCACGATCTCTGTTGTTGTTGCGGGCATTGGCGTTGCTTGACTCGCCAATGCCAGAGTTCTCCGGTGGTTGAGACTGGGTAGTACTGTTGTCGTTGGTAGAAGAAGTTGCTGACGGTACGGCTGAAACAACGGCCGGAGCGGAAGCCGAAGCGACTGGCTCAGAAGAAGTGTTTTTGGTCGCCATTCTGTAAGAAGCTTGAACCTCGCTTTCATATCACGAGGGATCTAAGAGGTTCAAAAGAAAAGGTATAATAATAAAAAGATATACCTAGACTAGGATGCGTCTCAATTACGACCGGCTAGCTCATGCTTTGTGTTGGTCTCCAAGAAATTTCGCAACTAAATATTCTTATCGCTTATCCGGTACATCATCGGGTATACTGCGCTGTCATAAATCCTTTGCGACGAGCTTACTTCATTAACCGAACCCTGAGCATCAAAACCCTTAGGCATTGTACAAAGGTTTGAAATGTTTTAATAATAGCTGAGAGATTAGTAATGAACGTCTTTGATAAAGAGATGGTTACTTTTAAGGGTGCAGTTACTTTTATCGCGATAGTGCCCTCAAGAAAACTTGAAGGTGATTCTAAAATATAATAACAATGGTATCAACTTCTAGAAAAATCAAGAGTTACTAGCTCTCTAAGCTCTTCATAAAGACCCATCTTTAAAAGTTCGGTATCTTGCTAAAAAGTACAACATCCCTCGAACAAGACTAATCGCTAAAATTAGAGGCTGAAATACAGTAGAAGAGGGCACCACCTATTCACGAAGATCTTCAAATCTAGAGAAGCAGACTGTTGTTCAATACATTATAGGCCTAGATTTTCGATCATCTAAACTGCGCGCCGACCGCGGCGAGCCTCTCGTTGGCACACACTGGGTTTATAACTTTATGAAACGACATATAGAGTTAAAAACGCGTTGTCTCCAAAAATTTGACCACTAAAGAGCTAAATCCAGAGATCATTCAAGCTTGGTTTACGCTTGTTCGGGATACAATTCGTCAATATGGTATTGTGGAGTTAGACATATACAACTTTGACGAGACTGGCTTCGTGATGGGGACCATATCTTCAGATATGGCTGTCACAGGCACAAAAAAGGGGATTGGTCATGGACCAAATTCCCAGACAACAATTAACTTCTCTCACACCGTTTGTGCATAATCTAGACAAGCTAGTGAAAAGATTCTAGCAAACCTTACAGCAAAATGCTTTGCTGGAGTCCCATAACAAGAAGCTTCGAGAGGAGGATCATAGGGACAGCGGACTTCGACATTCGAAAAAGACAAGATTGCATGACTCCGGACGTTTTACTTTAGACCAGGCGAACAATCTGCTGGACCAAAATGATGTAAATGGCTAACTTGAAGAAGAAGGAATTGGTGGTCATCGGTAAAGGGACGAAACTAAGGAAAGACGACGTGGTGTATGCCGAAATATAGATCATAACTCTAGAACATGTTCAATATTGCTGGCCTGGGAATCTGTTTGGTGACTGTTTCTCTTTATCTGCACATCCCCACCTTGTTGCCTACCTCGTGTAACCTCTTAGTTTAGTATTCGCTGGCTCTTATGTAGTCTTTGACTTGATGAACTCGGACTAGGAATGGATCAAGAAGGAGTCAAGTACAATGGACATAGAAGAGATAGAGTAATCTCTATTACAATCATTTGATTCTACCAAATAGTGAAGCAATTCTACATACAAGCCTTGATGTAGCACTATCTTCTCTAATCCTGATGTGACTAAATTGAGCACTTGATCGATATTCATACCAATATTACTTGTGCTATTTTCTTCTAAACTTAATCGCCGGATCTAGATGTTGTTTGTTTACAGCTAGTAGTCAAATAGTGACAAAATATATCTGGAAAGAAAAGTATAAAGTCTAAAAGGGAATGTAGGCATTTAATTCTCTTCCTTTTCAACCATCAACATCTGAACAAGATAACACAGCTTACGAGTTATGGATCACTCAGCAAACTCAATATGCCGTGTCCCTTTAACAAATAACGACATGATTATCCCCCCCAAACCACCTCAACAGCATTGAGTGAGAATTCAACAACATCAGCTATCGCCGATTCGAACAGTGATTAGAGTTTTCCGCCCTCGATTCTGGAGTTCACACGAAAGCCGGTGCCTTATCCTATCCCTATCTCAGTACCCGTATCGCTGCGTCCCGATACAATGTCAGACTTCGCCTGACTCTACTACACAACAGTCTGGGCTCGAGTTTATGCCTTACTCGTTGGAAAGCTTTTCTAAGCCCTCGGAAGCTGAGTTCAAGCATTATCTCTTCAGTTTAAATGGATCAACTCGTATGCTGGCTTGTACATGCACATCTGAATGGCCTCAATACCATTGGTACCATGATACCAGAAAATCGTTTTCAGCCATGGCTGACTATCCCGCGCCGATAAATGGTGCCGAGAGTTGAGAAACAGTCTAATCATATTTCTAGATTCCCGTGCTGATTGTGACAGCGTTTTACCAATCCATATCGGTGAACGTTGTAGCCATACGGACCACCCGGTTGTGTCGCTAATCAGCCTACGCCCAGGAGATTAATTCACTTGGGGGTTAGCAATGCAGTTAGCCTTACACTGCTGAGATCTCCTGCACACATCCGGGATTCTTGATGTAGAGGTCGAGATCAAGGAAGGGCGATTCAAGCCTATGTCATCATCGGCTGCCATAGCATTCGCTTCACATATTGATTGGAGATACGCACAACCGGAAGCGGGGCGCAATCTTCCTCTGTCTAACATCAACAATTCAGTTGTTTCTCTTCTTCCGGGTATAGTGTTGAACAAGAGAACGCCAAGACTGGCGATTCTAAGGCCAAGATTGGCTCTATGGGACTACATATCCGACTGGAAGCAATACCAGTTGGGACTGCTCAGGAAGCCGGTTCCGAGTTAGCTACTTCAAAACCCAGTATCTCCGCTATCTACGGGCTCACGAGCCAACACGTAGCTGTTGGCTTTTGTCTTCTACCCGACCAAAACTTTCTAAAGACAGATCATGATGAAGACGCCGTTATGAGCAACCACGATGACGACAACAAGCTACAATTACTCGCAGGCAGTCATCATCGCTTTAATAACGCTTCTTCCGAACTTCAATATTCAAGTAAGAAGCTGCGAATGAGTTTTAGCAACATATAGAGGAGCTTTGCCAAGTGCCCAGATAAACTTCTCTGACGATAAAACTATCCGATCAGCTACTGCGCACATCGAAGATGCCAACAAGGTGTACATGGCCTCAAGTGTCAATACTGATTCTAGACTAATCAAAGCTGAAAGAGCTACCCCAGGTTCAATGCCTCAACTTGAACTAGTAGACGATAAATTTCTACACCTGCACAATCGTAATATGCCACTCGATCCACCCTTTACGGAAAACAATAGAAAATCCCTGTTAGTCGCGAAGTATGACCAGAAAACTGGCCTTCGATGTGGTACTACAAGCAAAATTGAGGTTATTCAAAGAACGCCTTTGCCATTTGGCGATCCGATTATATCACAGTATTTGGTAGTAGTAGATATCCTAGGTTGCTTGACATTCCCCGACAATGATGACTCAGGCTCGGCTATCTTTGATTTTTCAGGCTCTTTCATCGGTATTCTAGACGATGGGCCGGTCTCCAAGAATGATCAGGATCATCCAGTGCTAAACTATGTAACCACCAACTGGTGGATTCTAGATGACCTACGCCAATTCACCGGGTATGATCCAAAAATTGTATGATGAGTAATCAATCAAGTCATTCGTTTTTATTTATCCCAAAAATGTGTGTTTTCATGATAGCATGTATCAGGACTACATGTCAGTAGCAATTTACTAGATTGTTGCATGAATGATATCTGATATATCATAGTATTGAAACATGCTCTTATATCTATGAGATGGAGGGATATTGTGTCCAAGATATCTCATGGATCTTTTATCATAAAATCATAAAAGACGAAATAAAGGCATCTAATTCTGAGGGTTCATGATGTAAACGTCTTCTTCGTCTCATTTTACTAGCTGTTGTATACCCAGGTGCTGTATACCCAGGTGCTTTCATACGCCATTTAATGGCTTCTGATATCACCGGACTACCCTACTCTTGTCGTCATAATCTATGGTTTATTAATGCATAACCTCATCATGTATTGAAAATTACAGCTGCACGACTGTTAGTAAGGTGTTATAACGAGATCCATAGATGAAGACATGCAAAAGGTTAAAATGAGTTGTATAAAACTGTAGTTAAGGTGAACAGTGATCAACTATAAGATACTAAATAACTAAAACATAAGAAAGAAACTATATTTGGGGCCCAGAGAACAAAACTCTTAATTGAAGTATTTAGGTATATCGCCTGGTAATAATAAAAAAAGGAACAGTCCAATAGTCAACTGTCTGATGTTCAAAGGAGTACTATTGCCTTCAAGCGGATTTGAACCGCTGACCTCGACATGTCAAGATGTCCTCGATCGTGAAAGATTTAGGGTTATATACTAGTGTCGCGCTCTGCCAACTGAGCTATGAAGGCTTTTGTTGTTGTTGTTGTTGTTGTTCTATTTATCCTCTTGGATCTATATAGTCTATCAAACCAGG
>LJZU01000438.1:0-40595 GCA_001513805.1 Davidsoniella virescens
CTCCCCCTCCCCCTCCCCCTCGGCCACCATATCATCCCGAGGACCAGACGATCCGTCGGGAGCCTCGGCCATACGGAACAAGCTCTAGTCGTAGATAAGAGGTCATGGGAGGTGATGTTTTGATATACATTTATTCATTTGCTTACGGTTTTCCTTGGTATCGTGACATTGCTTTCTAGTCCATAGCATTGGCGTTGCTAGTGAGCTTGTTTTGGCTGGGAAGGTAACCCAAGGCATGTAGTGGTGGATTGGCCACGGCAATTTAGGCTTTGGTTGTTTACAACTTGTGTAGTTGGCCACTGCAATGACTAGCTAAGATACAATATTGTTAAGCCATAGCCTGTTTAGACTTATTTTTGTTCACGGCTTGTGCCTCAATAGTGACAAATTGGCCACGGAAAAAAGACTAACAAAGAAATCCGCAGTTTGAAATCATCTTCTTTTCATTCCTACTATCAACATCATCCACATTGATACAAATCATCAGTCTTCTCTATACTATTGTTTGTTTGCACCCGGACAAAACATCAAGTCGAATAACATCCCTCCAGAACAAGCTAATATAACCATACCCTTCAAAATCCCTCTATTTCTGCTGACAGTGGATGAAAATTCATCGAAACTAACACTAACGGTCATATGCGATCTTGATCTCGAATAGAATATTTTGGCTCTGCCCCCCAACAATGTCTCTCTAGAGGCCTTCCTTGATACACAACTTGCTTGCCAAACCTACATCAACAAGCTATTGGCAACCTTGCAAGACCCCGACCAAACAAATATTCTGAAAAGGGTAGTTGGTACAGTGGCTTACTCACCATGCCATGGTCCTTGGCAGTCATAGAAACTACACTGGCTGGGTGCTCGTGCGACTTTCTCCTGGCCCTTTAGCTTCTACTGATACAAATATACCAATGAAGTGTATATGGGTGGCAAAACCACCCAAGGACAATACAATAACTCAAGAGATGCCTTAGATGGCTACCCCCAGCCTAGCCTTGACGACGATGGCTTTCTCCAACTGCATGGCAACAACATACCCCCCCATCCGCCCTTCAAAGGACATAACTTATAAGAAAAAGTGGTAGCAAAGTATGGCCAAAGGACCAACTTCACGATTGGTCAAATCAATTCAATCGAGGCAATCCAGTGAACATTCTTGCCTAATGGAGAGTTTAAAATCTCCCGACACCTCATTATTCTCAATCTTCCCAGATGTCAGCCGTTTTCTTTCTGATCGAGGTGACTCCTGTTTGACCTTGAAGGCAATATCATAGGTATACTGGATGATGGGCCAGTGAATAAAGATGGGCAGCCTCAGCAAGAGGTTACATATGCCACGCACCTGGCATCTACCTTGTACGGAACTTCATGAGCAATCCTCAGACACACTACCATAAGCATAGGGTTGACTTCAGTAATAGTTTTGCCCCAGCTGGAATACTATGGGATACTGTAGTAGGAACTGTAGTAAAGACTGTAGAAATTGCAGAGATGTAGAAAAAGAGTTAAGATCCTTGCCTTTTCAATCAAAACTCTTCTAAAGAGGTCTATCACTAAGTGTTTATTTACTCTTTTTCAGTCAGCTATAACTTTTTGGGAAATACAAAGCTCCATTTGCAGCTTTTGTGTGCATTGTTAAATATTCCTTGGTTTATTTTTCATCATCACCTCAAAATGGTTGACTATCTTCAACAGCATGTCAACAACGAAGTATCTTAAAAATGCATATTGAGCAGGAGAATTCTTTAGTGATCTATCTCTACCATTCATACCAAGATTGTATATTTTATATATGTTAAATGTTTAAAAAAAATTGATTTTGATGTATACTTACGCGTGATTTCATCGTTCAGTAAGGGACCGCATTAGGGTTATAACTGAGGCTGAAAAAGAAAAAAATGGATTATGTCAAACAAATAACCCTAACCCTATTGATCAATGATTTCAATGATTTCATGGGGAGATAGACAACAATATCAAATCATACGCTAGTATAGGGCGTGATAAATAGATAGGGCGTGGCACAGATATATCATATTTAACGAAAGTTGTGTTGGTCGACTGAACCGACTCTCACCCGAAGAAAAAAATAGAAAGGAATAGTAGAGCGTCAGTCAGACCGGCATTTTTCGCATGATCTCCCTTTACACTCTCCAAATACGACACCCATCAATATAAAGATATATCATCGAATGAAAACAACACTCAATATCTTTACGCAACATCATCGCCGCCGATACTTCGAAGCGCAATCGTACTGCCTATATATATACTCCGCGCATCACCATCATCAGCTTTTATTATCTATCGCCATCCATCTCCAACCGCCCGTCGCATCTTAGCTTAATTGCTTTGGCACCTTGACCTTCGAAATAACAAAGAAGTGAAAATAAAAGCCCACGCACACCGCAAATCCGATTTCGTTCTGCGCCGGTCAAATATCCCGTCCTGTTCCACAAACTACCTTATGTAATTTCCCAATAACTCGCGGGCCCCGAATACACCATGTTCGGTATACTTGAGTCCGTTCCTGTGCCCCAGAGTGGTGTCTACAAGACCTACGAAGACCTGTTCCGCGATCTTAGTGCAAATATGAGCAGTGAAGGGTACAAGGTAGTCAAGGCGCGCTCGCATCGTGGTAAAATTGGTGGAGCAGATGTGCCCGGAAACGAAATGGTTCGCTGTGATCTAGTTTGCGATCGCGGCGGCCGACCATATAAATGTCTAGCGACCAAACATAAAACCAGTACCAAGAAGACCGACTGCCCATGGAAAGCGAAGGCCGTCAATCGCAAGATGATGGGCGGTTGGGTCTTGACAGTGCTTTGCGACCAACATAATCATCAACCTGGAACTCCGGAGCCGCCGACCCCAACGCCGAGCGAGCCGGATGCTGACGGAGAACTAGACAATGACGGTCAGTACACAGAAGCCCATCTGTTATATCAGAAGCCAAAAAGGAATGTATCACTAACAGTCTTTCCTCTATATAGCAACGGCTGCTCCCACTGTCGTCGATCAATCGGATCTCATGACTATTCCCCCAGTAGCTAGTCCAACGATTGTTGCCGCGAATCCCCCTCCTCCTGTCGTCGATGTATCCGCACTCGACCCCGAGACCAACGCTGCCATAGCCGTTGCCGGTGTCTCACAAGCTGTTCTCAAGCTATCCGGAGATACTTTCCACCAATTCAAATCCGAGTTTCGCAAACTCGGTAAACCGGATCGGCTCAATATGTTGGCCCAACTACAGCTTCGCATCGCTGCTATATATGCCGTCGAAAACGAAGACTCACAACGACAACTCCGACAAGAACAGCAAGAAAAACGACATCGCCAAAACCAAACCATTGCTGATAATTCTGGGAATGTATCACAAGGGAACACCTCCACGGTCAGTAGTGGTGTTGCTGGCCCTAGCAGTGGCATGATTATCACATCAACCCAACAATCACCACAGCAACAGCAACAGCAACAACACCACCAACAGCTTCAGCAAGCAGTTCAACAGCAGCAGCAACAACAACATCAACTTCAACAAGCAGCGCACCACGAGCATCACCAGCAACGACAGAGATTCCAGTTACAAGCTCAGGCTCAAGCGTATGCTCAAGTTCAGGCACAAGCGCAAGCGCAGGCTCAAGATCAAAGCCAGGATCCAGCACAACAACAAATACAAGCAGCTCACCAGGTCATGTCGCCAGAGACTCCTCAGACTGGGCTGCCATTAGAGAATAGCTTCTTACAACACCAGTTCCAGATCCCCGTACAGCCTCAACACCAGGTGCAAGTATCGGTTACTACCCCGCAGATGCCGACATCACAGTTCCAATCTTACGCGGGACCATCTGCACCCCGTCGAGTCCGAGGTGGAAGACCCGGGGGTCAGTAAGGATTCCTAGTCGTCGAAAAGCTTTGGTCTCATCTCTTTGATGAATAATGAGGTCATCTTTATACATTATATCTCTTCTCTTCGAGTAGCGTACTCTACTCATGATATCTTCACTTTATCTTCACATATTCTTCTCTTCATCACCATGCTTGTCTTGTTGATGCTAGGTTCGGTTGTTCTTTTTCTTGGGTTAAAAATTAGGGAAATTTGGGCTTTTGTTTGTCTCTTACTTTTCTTTTCTTTGTTTCTGGTTTTTCTGCGGTGTCATCAAACGTCTCCGTCTGGTACAACTCGACCAGCAAAGGCCTTGCTTCTTTTTGATGGGATACGCATCTTATGGGCTGACCTTTTGGCGTTTCAAGGTTTAGGGTTGGGATATATCTTTTGTTTTCTATGCCAAGTTTGTCGATCTTCGATCTCTGGATTTATTGCTTTCTATTTTTCTTTTCCAGTTTCTACAGTATGCCGTCATATTGATTCTTTGGACAGTGTCCTATTACCGACTTGCACGATTCGGCCTCTTCAAATGTTTACGGAGATACGTAGCTTGTATGTACGCTTATATCCGCACCTTCTCATCTAGTAGTACATCATCGTAAGCCACCACGATGGCAACAACTCGATTAAGCATAAACAATATTTCTCACACAAAATGTAAAATTAATTTTGCCTGCCTGTTTTATCTCCATCACCACCATGTACAAATAGTTCAGGGACCAAGTTAGGGGATCGCCATCGTCATGGAGTCACGACCACCATCTAGTCTTCGACCATCTGACCCTTCGGGCTATTCTATCGATAGCCCCTCGTCTCATTTTCTTTCCAAGGGTTCACCTAGCGCCGACTCATCCATCAGTCAGCTTCCAAGTCAGAATTCTAGACGCATGACCGCATCTATCATATCCCGAGGCTCAACTTCCACACCCAACCAGCCTGACTATGTATCAGTCTCTCAGCTTGGTCTAGAGTCTTCGCATATGTCCCGTCCATCCACTCGAGCTTCCATAGGGCGGTCTCTTAGCACAGCTTCAGGCCGCAGAACTCGGGCAGGGTCTGTTATTGGCAATGATGACCCACAGAATCTTATCTGCGCCGTCAGCGAAGCTCGCGGCGTAGTTCCCGCCGTCGGATTATGCTTCATCAATATCTCGACTGGTGAGGTTTTTATGAGCCAGATATGCGATAACCAGTTCTATGTCAAGACCATCCACAAGATTCACATGTATGAACCAACGTACATTGTCATTTGCAATATCTTTTGTCCGCCGAACGCCAAATCAACACTGTACTCATTGATAGAAGAGCATGTCATCGGGGCTAAGTTGGTCTCTGCTGAACGCTCCCTTTGGAACGAAGCTGCTGGACTAGAATACATCCAGAATCTTGCGTTTAGGGAAGATACCGAAGCGATCAAGGTTGCAATTCAGGGCAACTTCTATGCTACCTGTTCGTTCTCAGCAGTTCGTCACCCTCGCTTGTGATAATACATCAAATAATACACGTCCATGGACTGACTTTTCTTATCCAAATAGGCTATCAAATATCTAGAAAAAGAGTACTCAATCCGAGTGACACCACACTCACTACGCATCAAGTACCAACCCTCCGAAGATACAATGATGATTGATATATCCGCAGTTCAATCACTAGAGCTTATACGCAACATTCGAGACCCGCGCTCTAAGAACAGCCTTTATGGCTTGCTAAATCATACGTTAACGCCCATGGGTGGGCGTATACTACGTAGCAACATCCTTCAGCCTTCAACTCTCAAAGAAGCGTTTTTTGTGCCGCGGTACGATGCGTTGTCAGAGCTAACGACGAATGAAGATATGTATAGTGAAATACGCAAAGGCAATTCTTAGTCACTTCCAATATGAATGTATACATGATTCCTAATTGACCTTACTCATCATCTAGCACTACGGCGTTTCCAAGACATTGAGAAAATATTGACGAAGATCATCTTTGTCTCCAACAAAGTATCACTCTACGAGTCTGAACAGGCATTAAATCATATTCTCGTGATCAAGCAGTTTCTCGAGTTTGTTCCGGAGATATACTCGGCCTTGACACTGGCTACTAGTCCGTTGCTTTGCAAAATCAGGGATCTGTGCCACCCAGATATCGTTCTACCAATATTGATGAGAATTTTGGAATCAATAGAATCAGATGTCACCTTTGCGAAGGCTCCGGTAGAGCTTCGAAATCAAAGGACCTTTGCAGTCAAAGTACGCCAAGCAACTGTCCCTCCCATAACACGCTGGTCAAGTGTTACAATATCCTGTAAATGTTTCACTGGCTAACCGACAGTTTTCGTAGAACGGCATAAACGGATTACTTGATGTGGCTCGCAAGACCTTCAAAGAAGGCCAGGCTGATATACACAACCACCATGAAGAGCTTAATAGTAAGTACTAAAGTTCGCTGCATACGATAACATGTTATTATTGGGTCAGACAATACTTTGGTCAATCAACTTGGGCTGTCACCATTGTTGGTTCCATTCACTATTTACGCTCGCATTTACTAAGCTACAATCTTAATTCCATCCATATAGGTACCCTAGGAATCAGCTCTATTATAAAGTATGACCCTGGGAGGAAATACTGGCTACAAGTTCGAGCGGAGGAGTTTGAAAACCGACCAATTATTGACGGCCTGATTAATTGCGTCAAGAAGAAAAAGGTCATACAGTTTCAAACCTTGCTTCTCGTCAAGTTAAACCAAAGAGTTAAAGATTCGGAACAAGAAATCATCATCCAAAGCGATGAGGTCATTCAGGACTTGCTCACTTATGTACGCACGCAAATACCTCGACTTTTTCGAGTGAGTGAGTCAATTGCTCTTCTTGACATGCTAGCATCGTTTGCACAGTTGGTCATAGTCAAAGATTATGTGAAGCCCGAAATCAACGGGACCTTGGCATTAAAGGCGGCTAGACATCCTCTAATGGATTCGGTAAGTTGAGAATGTGTTTGTTCGAAACTATCTTGTTATTGGTCGCTATGTAAAAAATCAAGTTTTAACAACATTATCTTTGTAGTCTCTAAGCAATTTCGTACCCAACGACTTTTATGCAAGCGATGACTATCACTTTCAGATAGTGACAGGATGCAACATGAGTGGTAAAAGTACTTACATCCGTTCTGTAGCCCTCCTTCAAATCATGGCACAGATAGGGTGTTTTGTACCGGCAGAATATGCATCATTTCCTATCATACACAGTATATTTGCACGAGTATCCACAGATGATAGTATAGAAGCCAATATGTCGACGTTTTCGATGGAAATGCGTGAGATGGCTTATATCCTGAGGTGCGTTTTATGAATGGGTCGCATCTTCACATATTGAGGATGTAGCTGCAGTAAGCCACGCTAATGCATGAAGCTCTTTTAGAAACGTGAATGAAAACAGCATAGCTATCATTGATGAGCTAGGCCGCGGTACCAGTACACGGGACGGATTAGCCATCGCTATAGCTATGGCCGAATCGCTTATCAAGAGTAGAGCTCGAGTCTGGTTTGCCACGCACTTTTTGGAGCTCGGTACGTATCATTTCATATCGTATTTCCATATCTCTATTCATTCACGTAAGGTTGCTTTTTGGAGGAAAGTATTGCAAGGTGGTTGCCCGACTACTATTACCTTACCGGAGGTGTATGCAGCATTCAAAGGGACTAATCACTTAAAATAAAACCTAGTTGGTCACCTTTACTAACCCCTTTTTGTGAGTTTTTGTCGTTATTATAGGTGAGGCATTACAAGACCGACCAGGCGTTCTCAATTTGCACCTTGCAACACACACATCGTCTACAGAAGGGGATAGCACCCCAACAACCACAATGCTGTATCGCGTAGAGTCTGGGGTGGTTATGGACGAACATTACGGTGTACAGCTCGCCAAGGCCATGGGCTTTCCTGCGCGGTTCATCGGCTTTGCTGAAGCTGTGGTACGCGATCTGCAGAAACGTCGAGAAGAATCCAAGAATAACTCCGAAAGCGCAATGATTCTCGCTCGCCGAAGGCTGGTTATGAATTTATTCGAAAGTCTCAAGCAGGCAGTCAATTCTAGAATGGAAGAAGGGGCACTATGGAAGTACCTCGCTAGACTGCAAGAGGAGTTCATCTACCGCATGGATGAACTCCGTAGAAGCGACGCTGGCTCGGAACAGGCTCAAGAAAGCTTTAGCGAGGAGCACAGAAGCTCTAGTGTTACCACTAGAGCAAGGGAAGAAAGTAGTAGCAATAGTGAAAGCGAAACATAACGAACCAGAGAAAAGGGATCAATGAGTAGTACTAACTAACTAGGCCAGTGATCATTCCATGTCACTCAGCTAGCCAAGCTTCTAATACTACCATAGAACGAGAAAGTCCCCTGCAGTCAGTGTTAAGTAGCGAGGGTAGCCAATAAACAAACTGCTGTCACTCTTACTATAATAAAGATATAAATGGCACATTCATACGACGATACATACAGAGTAAAACATGCCAACTCAAAAGAAACAAACGAACTGAGAAAGAGAATCAAAGTACGCAATAACTAGAAAAAAGAAGATAAACCTGAAATGAAATTGTCTGAAGGAATATAAGAAACAAGAAAAAACGACATAGGAAATATCAGCACATGATGGCAACCCTACTTGAGTTAGTTCGAAGTATTAACCTCACATTTTTTGCACCAGAAACGCCACCTCCCTAGTTCTTGACAACCTCCTTTGTCTGTTGCTGTGTTTGGGTTTTCTGTTGCCAGCGGTCACCAGCGGGGAAATCTAGGGTGAGATTTCTCATCTCGATACCCCAGGACGGCCAGATTCCGTTCTTTTCCTCGTTAAAGAAGCCACTGGGAGTATCGTGACGGGTCAGTGTGATAAGATGGCAGTCATTGCTGCGCATACGGGGGAAAAGTTGACACCAGTCATCTGTGCCGGCGAGTTCGTTGAGAGAGCCTCTTCCACTCGGCAACGGAGGTCCAACGATGTCCATGAACCAGTTGAATGGGTCGCCGTACTTGGTGTCGAAGGGGAATCGAGGGCAGAAACGTACAGGCGACAGCGTAGCGTGGAAGAAAGGCAGGGCGATTTTTTCCTGAGAGTTGTCGTTCTCAGGGAAGACTTTGACAGTTGTTGCGCCGTTGGGAGTAGTATCCCAGACGAACTTGGCAATGTGCTTTGGAATGTTCCAGTCTGTGTGTAGAGTGAGAAAGGTATGGTTAGCCTTATTGTCTATTGTCCCTTGACGAGAAAGCGCATGGGCTTAGACAGAGCGAAGGGTAGAAATGGTCTAAGTTTTCAGGCGAAACCAGGCACAGGCTAGGCTGTCTGTCAATCCATGGGATATAAAGGAAGTTTATGTGCTGATTTGCCACTAGACATGCATCAACAAGGCCTCTATGCACCAAAACCAGATAATCCAGTCACTTGATCACATTAAAAGACAGGCCCGTCAAAACAGCTAAAAAAAAAAAAAAAAGAAACTAGCTAAAGAGGGAAAATCAAGACTTACTTTTACGGCCGTTGAAACAGGTTCTCTCCTGAGAGACGTAGATGTGTGTGATCCGAACACCGGTCTTGATGCGTACCTTGCCATCTTCCTCCTCCAGAGGATACTCGAAGTGGCCTGGCGAGTACAGTAGCTCGTCGTATGGGCCAGCTGGACTACCATCGTAGCGAATTATCATGAGCATTCCCCAGCGTCCGGCAAACTTGCCAGTCTCTTGAGCTGAGGCAAAGCTCGACGCAGCTTCCAGAGGGTGGTAGGTCCACGAAGGCAGTCCAGACTTACTGGGCGACGCAGTGTAGCCCAGGAACACATACGCTTGACCTGTCAGTATCCATGGTCCAGGAAGCTCAGCAATGGTTGAGCTAGAAGACGTGGCGGAACAAGCGTCAGACATGGTCAGAGGTAGAAGACAAATAATGAATGGGATAGAAAGGCAGTTTAGAAGAACATATAACGATATGTATAAAGAGGTAGAAGTGGAAAATGGGTATAAGAATAAGAGACGAGATAGATCCTGATAGTTATGGACAGATGCCTTGGAAACAAGAGACACAGCCAGATGGTCTTGGATGGCCGCCCACGACTTATATATTGTCTAAACCAGTCTTAGCAAGATCACAGCTTGCCTGTTCTCCATTGCTCGTTTCACAGCCAATGTCTCCGAGGTAGTAGCATGAACAACGCCATTCGATAGTTCATATCATACCGTTTCGTCACAGCACATGCTCACACAAGCCACATAGTTTGGTGGTCGCCGGGATGAATGATAGCTTCTTCGTTCACTCCCTCCCCGATATCCCTTCTGCTACATAGTACAGCGTATATACTATACCAACTCCCCCTCCATGAACATGGCATAGTAGGTCGAAATACCTTGGCTAGACTAACCGAGCTAAACCACTCGATATGTAGAAAGCCCGTCTCGTGCATACAGTGGCAAAACAGTTGTATTCTCATTTCTGTTTTGCTATCTCTTTCTCCAATTGAGCTAGACCTGTCTTTTCTTGGTCTATACAGATACAGATAGGTACTTGGAGAGAGGGATACACCAAGTGGTACATAAAGTAAAAGAACAAATCAGGTCAAACATGCAAGGGGGGGGGTTTCAAGCCACAACTTGCACAAGCACAAACTAGCGAGATCATGAGGCGGAGAAGATCGAACTAGAAAATAGGGAAAGGTTGTCGGCTCACATGCTATCTACTGTGCGCTATGAGAGCAAAGCTAGGTCACAAGTTTAGAGTTGAATGTTGGAAAAGACTACAAGAAAAGGGTCATAAGTACAATCAAACCTTGGCATATCATATAACTATGGTCTGGGATATGGCATGTTTTGTTAGGTGAAGGGTCAAGGGATGAATGAGATAGAACCCTTAGCTGACAGGTAATATATGATGGTCTAGATATACTCAACCAATGGGAAGATATATGCTTGTTATATCAAATACTTCAGTTCCGTTGTTTCGTTTATTTCTTATCGTTCCGCAACATTTTCCTATCCTTGTCTTGTGAAACCGTTTTGCTAGGTACATGTATAAAATGCTGTATAAAATATGCAGTAAAAACAGCCACTTTGCATTTATCCTCGGTGACTATTCTTCCCTGAGGCAAATAAAAATTTATTTTCTGTTAAGTGTGTCTTGATAAACTGCACCTGCATAACATGAAGTTTTTACAAAAAGAAAAAAAAAGCAATAGGCAATGGGGTGGATAAATAACCTGTTTTGGCGTGGTTGAAGAAGGGGGGGGGGGGTGTTTTGAATAAGAAGCTAGTATTTGTGGCTTGCATACTTGTCAGCATTATATTCTGTGATTACAGATAATTGTATGTACGTATCTATATATATGTATTAACAGTGAATATTCGATATGTACTTTGTAAAGGGGGTCGAGATAATATATGAGACTTGAAAATATATTTTTGATGTTGACATGTTCTTTTTTTCTTTTTCTTTTTTCCAGCAATAGCACCTGTTCATTTCTAAGACAGAGAGTGATTGAGAACCTGAATAGGAGGAACTACGAAGGTACGTACGTCATAAGAAATTAAGAAAACTTGAGTTTTGCACGCCCCCTTTCGTGTAATTGGTTCGCTCGCTTCTTCGGCTCAAGGGATGTTGGTTTGGAACTATATGATGTATGTATGTATGTATGTATTTGTCTACACTTACAAATACACAAGAGATAATCGATTGGGTGGATAGTTAGGACAACGTAGAGCTAGGTTCAAGAGTGGTTAGTCCTGATTGGTGGATAGACAATGAAAATAGCTATCGTTTGAAGGATAATGCAAATGATGAGAATGCAACCACGGGATTGGCAGAATTTTTTTTTTTTTATCTATACATAAGTTAGCTGGACTCGATGGGATATCAGGATTACCTGTTTTTAGGGCTATGTTTAATGAGTATCATCAACATATATTTTGCTACTCTAGTGTTCGTCAAGGTTGATTGATTTGCTCAGCTAAGACGTGAATGCAAAGTTTTGCCTGTGCTGAAGCATCTATCCGGGGAACTTCAAGGAGAGGCAAGATGTGTAGATGCACAGTGATCCAATACATCATTTTTCACAGTCGGGATAACAGTCACGTTAACTTGCTTGGAAATTTATGACAACTTTGCAACCGTTGAAACTAATGTATCACAAAATTCGCCAACATACATATATTAAATCTGAGTAGGAATTGTAGGAGCGAACTACGCAGAGTAAATTAAGCAGAAACCATATCATCTGGAAGACATGGGAACATTTATAATGACCTTGTTTACATTTGTTTCTTAGATGATACAAATAGAACTTGAGTGAAATGTAGATGGTCCGAGTCTGGTTTATGAAGTACTATCTGTATGTAAGTAAGAAAAATGGAGCTATGCCTAGGTGAAATACCGCATTTGCTCATACAAAGATACGTACTTGCGATGAAATTTTTTAATTTTTTAATTCGTTAATCTTATGGAACCATCAAGATATAAGAACAATATAACAAAGAAAGCAAGTAAAACAATGAACAAAACATGAAACCACAAAAAAAAAACATAAAGGAAATCAACACCACAACTCATCATCACCAGGAAGTGCGAGTGGTTCTCCCTCACCAGTAACCCTATCATTGATCACTTCCTCCTCCACCACCTGACTTTTCTCCTCAACTCGTTCCCAGTCTCTTCTACCTATCTTAATTCTGTAGATAGTGATTGTCGTCAAGTTTACCAAGGTACACACACACACATACATATTATGTATATCAATAGGACCCACATTATCCTTGCTTTTTCTAGTTCTTGCCGACTACCATTTTCCTTATCTCTTATCGTGGGCTTGCCCCACGTCGCATCGACGAGTAAAAAAAATATTATCGAGGTATGTATTAGCGCCAGTATTATTACAGCATATACAACGACATCTTCAACCAACATCGCGGCTTTATTACGAATCTGACTCTAATCATACGATCACGTTTCTTTTGTTTGTTCCTGATTATTATTCTTGATCACATACTGTAGAGCACTCCACCTTTGACTCAATTGCTACCGATATCTCCCTGATCAACGTTCTTCTTACACAATGTCCACCGTTCTTCCTCCGCCTTCAAAACGGCAGCGCAGAGAGCATCTCGAGCGCACTTCAAAGCAACAGGATGTGACTGCCTCGACCTCCAAGGACATTGGTTCATTCAAAGCGCGCTTTGTTGATGCCGAGGGTGTCCAGTTAGCTGACGTCATCGAAGTTCCTTTGGCTGATGCGAGTGAAAAGAACATTTCCCTGCTTCTGAACACTTTGATGGGACGGGTACGTACTTAATCATTCGTCTTAGTCATTAAATATTCGCTAAAAGTTGCTTCATTTCTAGGACCGCGAAGAGTTCCTGCCTTACAAGTTCCGTGTACACATCCCCGATTCCGATATCGTCATTGAATCATACCCCGAGGATCTCCTCGGCCTTCTCCAGAGCCATGGCATCGCCAACCCTTTTGAAACCACCATCACTCTAGGCGCCGAGCCTCAAGCCGTTTTCAAAGTCCAGTCCGTTACGCGCATGTCACATCGTATCCCCGGTCACGGGGAAGCTATTCTATGTGCGCAGTTCAGCCCAGCCACTAGCGGCCGCATGGCTACTGGATCTGGTGATAAGACCGCCCGGATATGGGACACTGAGACTGGCACCCCCAAATGGACGTTGTCTGGCCATGATGGTTGGGTATTGTGTGTTGCCTGGTCGCCCGATGGTGAGCGCCTGGCTACCGGAAGCATGGACAAGAGTGTACGCCTATGGGACCCTAAGACCGGTAAGCCAGAGTCTACGAAGCCCTTCACGGGCCATGCTAAGTGGGTTACTAGCATTGCCTGGCAGCCATACCATCTATGGGACGATGAGGAGGGCCCACGCCTGGCGTCAGCCAGCAAAGACGCTACTATTCGTGTGTGGACAGTTAACAACGGTCGTACTGAGCATGTCCTTTCCGGCCACAAAGATAGCGTGACATGTGTTCGCTGGGGCGGTACCAACCTGGTTTACAGTGCTAGTCACGACAAGGCCGTCAAAGTGTGGGATGCTGCCAAGGGAACGCTTGTACACACTCTGAACTCACATGCTCACTGGGTTAATCACTTGGCTCTGTCAACAGAATTCGTTCTGCGCACAGCGTTTTTTGACCACACACCAACACCACAGACTACTGCGGAGCGCAAGGAGAAGGCCAAAGACAGATTCGAGCGTGCGGCTCGCTTCAAGGGCAAGATCACAGAGAGACTAGCTTCGGCTAGTGATGACTTCACCATGTACCTATGGGACCCCTCACAAGGTACCAAGCCTGTGGCCAGAATGCTGGGACATCAGAAGCAGGTCAACCACGTTACGTTTTCTCCTGATGGCAACATAATTGCTAGTGCCGGTTGGGATAACCACACCAAGTTGTGGAGCGCTAGGTATGTGGGAGCATATACTCAATATCCATCCAACCACTCAAGTACTTGACTAACATGGAAATCTTAAAACAGAGATGGAAAGTTCATCAACACTTTGCGTGGTCACGTTGCACCAGTGTTCCAATGCTCCTTCTCCGCCGACTCGCGCCTCCTAGTTACGGGTTCACGCGACCATACGCTCAAGGTTTGGTCGATGGCTTCGCATAAGATGGCTGCTGACTTGCCCGGACACCAGGATGATGTCTTTGCTGTGGACTGGAGTCCGGATGGCAAAAAGGTTTGCAGCGGTGGTAAGGATAAGGCAGTGCGGGTGTGGTGCAACTAGACAATCACGGATCAGGAGCTGGGAGGACCATTCTAGATCCTCATACTCTAACCTACACAGGGGACTATATAAGAATATATTCGAGGGATCAAAGGAAGGGTTTTCTCCTCTGCTGAAATATAGTCGCATACAACGAAGATGCGAACAACGGATATGAAACAAAAAGAGAAAAGCGAGAGTCATGATTCTGCATTTGGTTTATCAGTTTATTCCTGCTTGCATATAGACGGACGGCTACAATATTATATACTACTATGAATTGTAAACTTTAGCGTAAACTTCACTAAGTGATATGAAAAGAAGTTATTAACTGGCTTAGCCTGGGAAATATGCAATCAATTTGTGTTCTCGTACACATCACTACATCACATACCTGTCGCAAGCATTTGGTGATCCTAAAGGAGGATAATACGTTTCTTCCCATGTCCTTTCAAGAGTCCGGAAGAAACGGAATTAAGTTTTTTCTTTATTTGGCGTCATGACTCCAAGGTAACTTAGCTCTACCTTTTAATGCTTTCCATGATCTGGACAGCATTACATCTTAGCCCTTACTATATCTCTTATGGCCTTCGTTCAATTATTATGACAAGAAAGGCAAAAACAAAAGTTGAGCATGAATCTGAAACTATAATTCCTGTAGGATACTCGCAGGCTTAGCTAGTCCCTCAAGGTATCTTGGTATCAGATAGGATAACTTAGAATGGAATATCGCAAGATGTAAACAAAAATTGCCTATGATAAAAGAAGTAAACGATAGGTTTGTTGCAAGTGAGTCATGGACTAACTTGACGATTACAAACTTAAATCACGATGGACATATTAGGTCTTGATAGTGCCCAATTATACCCACCTGATAAGGCTTATATAGCACAATTTATCATATAGGCCAAGATGCACCGGAATAAAACAATCTGCCATTTCTCCTCCTTGCACCATTGGAACACTTCTTTCTCCCCCTTATGTTTTCGAAGTATAGTTGAGGATGAATTATGAAGACCAAAATTTGATTCCAAGGCTGCGTTTATGGCATTAATACGAAGTGTCTTCTTGTTGTCTGTATCAAAATTCCTGGAGACAGCGGCGGTTTCAACAAGAAAGCTTGTTTGAGACGACATTCTAGGGAGTAAACTGGAGAATAATTTTGACCTATATTACTATTAAGGTTGGTAATCAAGTAAGTCATAATAGAATTACCTCAGGGACGATATAGAAACATGATAGAACGAAAGTAAAGGCCTTGTTAAATTTGGGTTTCTTCTGTATCACCAAAAGCATGTGAAGGGCGAAATTCGTGTCTTATAGTAGAAATTATCATCTCATATTAAATTCTGTATCCAAACTTTGACATCAAGCGATAAGCAACAGTCAAATCTGTACCTTTCTACTCATGTTGTATCTCAATCTCTTCTCTTTTGCTGCAGACTTTATCTTCACGTTGTCATATCAGAGGGTCAAGTAGCAGCACGATTGATCACATAATCCTCTCATATTTTGCGTAATATGCTTGTTGCTGTGATACAAGTAGTAATCAAGTAGTAATTCCCCATCTATGATACTATGCTAAGGCGCATATCTGCTTTGACCCTTACTATCATGTCGTATTTAGATATATATTTACTCTAACTACTTCTTTTCTTTGAAGCTAATGACACCTTGCCATGGGTCAAGACAACCCCTGGTCGGTATCAAAACATCGGTAGCGACAGGTCCCGATCTCAGAAAGAGACAAGCTAGATAAACAGACAAGACGAAAAAAGAGCAGTAGAGTGGCATCACTAATCGACTAGTTTATGGTATAGTGCTTCGGTTTGGGCAAGCTTGGCTCGCATCTTGTGGCAATGATGCTTTACTTGGTTAGCTAGAGATGCGGCCGAATAGAGGCTGTGAACACTATTCATGTACTATGTGTCTTGGTATCTATACTCTTGGTCTTGGTGAAAAATATAACAACACGTAAGAGAAAACCAAGACTACTAATGTCTCGTGTGGATAAAGCTGGACAACAAGACCAAGTCCCCAGCAGCAAAATAGAGTCGCAATGGTATTGAATCTGCTACAGGAACAGGAACCTCCATTCAGCTATTAGCTCCGTTGGTAACTACTTTTCTAGTATAAAATGCCTTCTAAACTAAGGGGTGGGGTGTGTTGATGGGATCATAAAAAAGACAGATACACAATGAATGAAAAAAGTAAGATAAAAGATACGAGAAATCAGGATTGATTGTTCGCCGGGGGGGAACAACTAAGTTGAAGTTAGATGTGCATAATGCGTTTCTAAAAAGCAGAAAGATAATGAGAAATGGGGCAGGCAAGGTTGACTACTTAGCTTCGATACTCGATACTCGTTACTTGGAGAACCCTGTTGTTTCTAAATGGAGATAGAGAAGAACAAGGCAAAAAGCATGTTTGAATCGTCATCACGAACACAAGTAGTATGGGAACAAGGCGATTTGATGTGTTTTGGTAAGGTAGTTCAAGTCCTGACAGTTCGAGATTTTCATGTTTTGTGTCTAGTTTGTGCCTGATTTTATTCTCGACATTATTGTATGATTCTTGCGGAAATAAAATAAAAACCTACATGAGAGTAGAGCATAATTACCACAGATAAAAAATCACGGAGAAAACGAGATTAACCCGAGGCTATTCTTTGACTCTTGTTGTGGCACAATAGCACGATCAACTAACATCTTGGAACAGAAGAAAGACAAGCACGTCCTTATGGCTTGTTTGATATGATTAGAGGGCCTATAAATCTGTGTCTCTTGTTAAATTAATTTGACGTCTGTCAATGATAGGTAACACCTACCTCGGCCTTTTCATCCCTCTGTAGATATTTGTCTGGGCTATTTCTTCATGGCTTCTAGCTTTCTCACTCCAAGTTTGTCCATGTGTTCTAGGCTTTGATTTCGTTTACCCTGGTTCTTTATCTATGGCCTTGTATCGTATTTTTGCGTGCTTAAAAGAACATGTTGCAGCAAACAAAAGTAGATTTTATCTTCTTATCTTACCAACTTTGCTGTCTTGCAAGGGTTAGTTTGGGATGAAGAAGTTTACAATTACGCTGCTTTGCGTAACTTCCAATGGATAACGGGTATAAAGTCGTAAATTGTACTTTTTAGAGGAATATTCCAGATCGTGATTTTCTTTGTTCTTCATGTACATATGTATCCTGCTGCTACCTTTCAAACTTCTAGATTCAGACCTTTTTCTTTTCTGTCGCATGAGATCGTTTTCTGGGTAGTTTTTGACATTATATATTTCCTTTTTTCCTTGTGAATGATGCTCGTTCTGATCTTCTAATGGCCGAATCTTTGACGTTTCAGAGAAACCAGAGAGAAAGAGGCGCATTGACTTTGATGACAAGAAAACGAGACAAAGGCGGTATCTTTTGCTTAACTTGGGTATCCGGCAGATCTAGTTTCTTTCTTCATATGTATCATAACATAGAGTGAATGAGTATATTGTATCTTTCTGCGCCATGTTTTCGAATATCTTCAAGACGAAATCGAAGAGGTAGAACTACATGTACGAATATCGTGATTACCAAATATCGCCCTGGACACCATTTTGGTCCGAAGAACAATGGAAGGTGCCACAAATATCGAATACTCGAGTCTCAGGTTCTTGTAAAGAACAATACATTGTGTATTTATAACCAACTAATTAGTTATATCGATATCCTTATTTCCGACCTCCACTTCATTGAGAATAGTGCGAGAAAGAAAATCATTTCCGGACCTGCAGATATACAAGTTTGAACTTCTTTAACTAGTCAAAGCTGGTGCATGCTAAATTAAGTGAGCTAAACCATACCGCAAAAGCCGCTAGTGATGCAACTGCATGATAGCCTACGATCAGGTTGTTCAGTGATTTTCGCTTCGCCCTTGGTTCAGAATTGTTTCTTGGGGAAGCAGATAAAGCAGTCATGGATAGAAATAGCAACTATGAATTGTTATCTATGTTTTGCTAAAAACGAGAAACAAGAATAACGAAAAGAAAACGGCCATATATTTGCAAATTAATTTAGTAGTATCGAGCATTTTTCCATCTCAGCAGGCTACAGAAAAACTATCTATAAAAAAAATTTAAGAAAAAGAGAAGAAAACAAGAAAAGGTACCATGGTTTTTGATAGTAATTCTATCGACTTCTTGGATCGTTTCGGGATCCTACGAACCAAGCTTTGTACACTTTTGGTCGGGCAGGACGATGTCAACGATTGAATTTCTGCATTGTTAATATCTTGTCTTCTTATTGATATGAGCTGTTGATCAAGTCTTGTCTTCTCATAGGACAATTTAGCTGGTTCATCTCTGTGCGTTTCTCGAAGATGTTTGGTTCTGCGAGGTATGCATGCCTCATATCTTGCGAGCTAGACATGTTGTCAAATGCTTGGTGAAGCTTAAAAGTACGTTTAGCGAGTACGATGGTTTTGAGACTGGTGAGAGTAAATCAAGGAAAAGACAAACGAAACCCGTTTACGACATGAAATACAATGTGTTGTAAAAGAAACATATAAACTTACTGATCACCAACGCCGCAATTTAATGACGCTCTATGAATATGCAGATTCTCCTAGACAGCGGGTTTTTCAAACCCTCCCAAGAACATCACTGATCATTGTGTTGTAAACGTAATCTCTTCCTGCCATTCCAATGCCTTGGTGATAAGTCCCCTAGTTTTGATATAGTGTGTTTGTGTATGAGCTTCTCTTCTTTTTTCTGCGACAGGTACGTCCATCACACGCCAACGATAGATAGTAGGGTTATAACGGCAGTATAATAAGATAATGGCTTGCCGGTTATTGAACAACATGGCTTTTCAAGAGCATGGCATGGCATGGCAGCGGCGTGGCTTTGAGCGGCCAGGTCAAACGGCTGGTCAGTCCAGTCAGATAAGCTGTTAATGTAATAGCTATCAGCAGTTTGGTAGCTACAAGGGGTTAAGGCCCAAAGCGTTATGCCAAGAGACCGCTATAGACATACTCACTACTGTTCAGGTAGCGTGTGCATGATAACTCTAAAAAAGAGCAACGCGATCGAACAGATTGACCCCTCGGCTGTTTTCTATATGGTTTCCGGTAGGGTTGTCAAACTAAAACTGTTAAGCTAACAGGCTGTTTGCTCACACATCTCACAGGGTTGATGGTACTCTTTTTCTTTCCTTTCCATTCTGTTGGTCTGTGCTCTGTTCTGGGTTACGAGATAAGTAGAGGGTATACTATCATACCAGTCATTATAAAAGGATGTGTTTAAGAGACTACTTGAAGAATAGCAACAACCCTCTTTAGGCTTGAAGGACTTTGACTCGAGAGACAAGCAGCACAAACAACGAGCTAGGGCCCTGCGTCTCACATCTGGCTGAGATCTAACTAGATAACTAGGGACTAGGCCTAGAAACGACCGTGCCCGGTGACATGTGTAGCTGTTTTGGGCGAGCAGAGAGACGGGGCGTTGCCTATTTGAGAACCAGTGCCGCTAAGAGGACCTCAATGCTGTAAAGATAGTTGAAGTTAAGTAGAAGTTTGTAAATCCAGTGCGGGTAGAGGTAATATAAGCAGCAGGACCACCCATAATCCACAAACACGCGTGGGCAGCTGCGGTCCGAGTTGCGGACGCAGCCGGACATTAAACGGTAGTAGATTAGGAGATGGGTGGGGGGGGGAGGGGTCCTACAGGACTATTTAGTAGTGGTGCAGCACAAATAGCGCTATAAATATAGGGCCCTCAGTGACATACATAGTATGTAGGCCTCTGCATTTTGCACTGCTTTAGCGGCCTATTATAAAGAGGGTCTCTGCGTGTGTAAGTCAAGCCTCTATAGATTGACACCCTTAGTAAAAAGCCTAAAACAGGGCCTAGCAGCGAATTATCCAAGGGCCATAGTTTGCCTGTGTGATCATCTGCTCTCAGTCTTGCAGAAGCCGTCCGTGCAGTTTTTTGGCTCGTTTCTCTCTATTTTTGCCAAAGAGAAAACGGTAAAACAAGAAAACGGAGCTTGACCAGCCAACTTTCATATAACTTGTAACATCGCCACCACTCTCAAACCTCTTCCTATGATGGTTCTTTTTCTTCTTTTCTTGTCTTCCTTTTTCCTTTTCCTTCCGTTCTTCCTTCTTGTTCTGGAACTGCCAGCCTTTGGGGTATAAACCACTTTCTTTTTTTTCTTCGTTTTTTTTTTTTTTTTTTTTGTTCTATGGTTATTTGGACTCGAAGCTTGTCTCGAGTCTCACGATCTTCTCTGCCTAGTCTGAACCAGCCCAAGCTAGATCTTGGAATCGTTTGTCGTTGCTTTTACTGCTATTATTACTATTACTCTTTATTATTTTCTTCTTCCGTTCTTTGACCTACCTATTTTTTCTGCCTCTTTTTTAGTTTCTAATACTTACTTCGGCCTCTATATCGACCAATCCTTTATCATCTTCTCTATTATCATCATCGGTTTTTCCCCATGCCCCGGCGGCCTTATTAACTTGTACAAACTCAACGAATACTTCTATTATTACTACCGACTAAAAAGACAACATCTACTTTCGACTCTACTCCCAGTAAAAGACACTTTATCTACTAGGCTCCCGTCTCACTTCATGGCTCAAGAGCATATATATACGAAGACACCTGCCTCCTCAAGCCTCTCCTGTCGTTTCAGTATCTCGGTCGTCTTGTCTTAGCCATACACAGAATCTTAATCTTTCAATGGCCGACTCTGCTGCTGCGGCAGAACGGCCGGCTCCGTCGAGCTCGGTTCAGGCGGCACTAGACCGTGCGGCCGACCAGCTTGTAGCAATCACCGAGTCTTATCGCACTCAGTTCCAGCAGCGCGAGCAGCAACGGCAAACCAGCCTAGCGGACAGTCGACGCAAGGTAGAGAAGCGGTCTAAGCGGAGATCTCGCCGAGTGTCTTCGTCGACGCAGGGCAGCAGCAACCACCTGGGCGTAAGGTCTAGTGCGCGTGATAGCCTGCACGCATCGTCTCCTCGCTTCTTCCAACGGCTGTCGCGCAAGTCGAACGCTTCACTGGCATCTCTGGGGTCATCTTTGGCGTCACCACTTCCTATCCAGATACAGAGCGTGCCATCATCTCAACTGGCCTCACAAGGCTCGTCTACAGACAAGACAGCCTCGCTGCTTTTATCGCCAACCATATCTGAGGTCTCGCGCGCATATAGAGACAGCACTTCAACAGCGGCATTGGGCAAGGAAACAGGCTTACGGCCTCGTCCCACTGCCACAGTGACTGTTGCATCTCCCGCCGTACCTTCCCGGCCACCACCAGCCTACGAACCATATAAGAGCTCAACAGAGTCTTCAGCTATTGCCACGGCCACCATAACAGCACCGGCTACGGATCTAGATCAACCAGTACTAGGCTATGCTACATCCTCACACTTCCGGGCTGACGAGACAGCGCCGCTAACGCCCAATTCCGACATCACGGCGCAGCCGGTTACACAGACCATAACACAAACAGTCACACATCAACAGCGTCACCGATCATGGCTGCGTTCGCCTTCGTCCATGTCGGGATCATCGTTTGCCTCATCGGCAGACTTCCGTCCGCGTAGTGGCGAGAGCAGCGTAATGAGCAACGGACTAGGTGTGCCGCCATGGCATCAAAACAAGATACGTAACTCCGGGCTCGTATCGCCCATCTCAGCACGGCCAGTGCGTAACAGAGACTCCAACGACGTTTCACCCATCTCACCAACCTCGGAGTCACTCCTGTCGCCAGTGATGCGTCTGGGTCGCCGCGGATCGTCGGTGCTATCTCCGCTTCATGACCAGCCGATCTTCGAGTCGGCGCTGGAGAAGATCCCTGACGCGCCAGTGGTTTCCGTTGTCAAACCGGTCTATTCTAGCCCAAGCCCTCCGCCAGCCGCTGCTGTCACTGATCGTTTGTTCAATGCCTCACCGGTTGCGCGTATGCTTAACGATATCCCAATTCAACAGCGCAAAGTTACACTATCGACAACCATTACACAGACTTATACTAGAGCCGATCAACCAGCTGCCGCCTATGTCCACGATAACAGCGATCCCGAGTTCAACTCACCACTCGACAAGTTCTCGTCAGTGCGCGAGTTCTTCTTCGGCGCAGTGCTGTGCTGTGCGCCGCTACTAACCTTCACTGGTCTTTCGCAGGCCTTGGCGCCTACCCAGATCATCGGCTCGCATCACATGGGCTTTGCCGCCTGGTTTGCTGCTGCTTATTCGCTGACCGTCGGTGCCTTCTCGCTGCCGGCTGCGCGTCTAGCAATCATCATCGGCCATCGCAAGACCTTTCTGTGCGGTATCTGCTGGTATGCGTTATGGAACATCATGGCCGGCCTGGGTGGTCTAGTCAGCGATGGCGAGGGCGTTATCGGTGGTGTCTCGTACTACGGCTTCTGCCGTATCATGGAGGGCATGGGCCCATCGGCCTCCCTCACTGCTTCTATATCTATGATTGTCATGTATTATCCTCATGGCATCCGACGCAACGTGACCATGGGATTCTTCAGCGCTGCTATCCCTGTAGGCCTGATCTTCGGCTCTTTACTAACTGGTATCGCCTTCAAGTTCTCCTTCTTCGGTACTGCCTTTATGGGCGTAGCCTTCATGTCCTTGAGTGCCGCTTTAGTTGGCTACTTTGTCATCCCTATCCCGCCACCAACTAAAGAGCTTATGACTCTCGGTAGCTCGGAGGCCATCACTCGCTCAACTAAGGAGCGCATTCTGTCATTTTGCCACCGTATGGATGCCTTGGGTTGCTTCCTCGGTATCGGTGGTTATGCCCTGCTAATGCTAGCTTGGGAGCAGGGTGTCGTTGTCGGCTTCCGTACTTTCTACGTGTACTTTATGCTGATTGTCGGCGTGCTCATGACAATTGGCTTTGTCTTCCACCAGATCGCCATTTCCCAACAGCCACTTTTACCCATCCATGAGATTGGCGCTGTGACCGCTGTTTTACTGACCTGCTTAGCCGCTGCTTGGTGGGCCTTTGGCATCTGGATCTTTTACTTTGTCGAGTATATGATCAAGTGGCAGGACTATGCCGCGCTGTTCACTGGCGCTTCAATGGCTCCGGCTCCAGTTGTCGGCACTGTTACCGCCTTGGTCACTGCTGTGTTTTTGCGTTGCCGAACCGGCTATCTGATTCTCTTCGTGTCCGTCCTGGCTATCCTCACCAGCTCTGCTGTACTGGCCACTGCTGGCATTCGCCAGTCATATTTCCAAAACCCTATGATCAGCGTGCTGCTTATCGCCGCTGGCGTCCCAGCCCTTAGCAACGCCTCACCCTTTCTGGTATTTGCTACCGTTCCCCTTAAGGCTAGAAGCATTGCTTCTGGACTTGTCATCACCGCTGCTTTCTCTTCTATCGGTACAGCCATGGCTGTCGCTGGAACTATCGAGCTCAACGTTGTGCGTATTCCCGGCGCTGACCGCTTTCGGTCCTTCAAGCACGCCGTCTACTTTGGCACCGCCATGGCATCTCTCGGTGCCTTCATTGCTCTGGTCTTTACTATCGTGCATTTCTTCCGTGGCCGCCGTACGGATAAACAAGTCCACGAAGAGGATATCAAGTCCCAGTGGATCGAGCCGGCTGTCGACTCTAAGATACGCGAGAAGGCTTTGGCTATTTAGATATGGGTTTTTATAGCCGGGCCTCACAAACGCTTGTCTCATGACTTACTTCATGGTAGCTAGGTTTTGATGTGCAATTTCTGATTATGGGGGGAAAAGGAAGGGCCCCTGTGATGTTTTGGCGTTATCACTTATTTTTCATTAGTCTTTTCTCTTCTTTTCTTCATCTTGTCCTTCTTCATTTCTCTCTTGCTTAAAGTCAACTTGACATGAAGATCCAAGACGAGAAGACGACTCGTATTTTCTGGTTTTTTTTTATACACAAAAGCTTCTTGTACATACTATTAGGGTTAATTAAGCGATTTTAGGGTTGTGTAGCGCCTAGACCGCGCCTGTCAATTTGAGCGTCGTATTTAATATGGATAATTGATAACCATGAGCAACCAACTGCAACTTTATGATCTCTCTTGTCTGTTTCATGTTTTTGATTTCTTTTCGATAAGAAACACCTCAATGTAGTTGCTAAGAAAAAAACGAGTTTAGAGTTTGAGTCATTGACTGATTAACATTTAATAACGGACGCAATGTTGGTCAGGCCTGTCATAGCTTGAAAGAGAATCAAGAGATTGAGAAGATTTCGTCTTTTATAAAAGTTATAGTCTTTTTTAACATATCATGTCCCGAGAGTATGGCAGAAAGCATAGAAAGAGAATCCTCATAGAATAATCTTGGTGACTTCAAAAGGACGAGTAGTCCCGTTAAGCCAAACAATGCCTCTCTGTTTTGCTTTATAAATTCAAGTTTTGAAGAATGAGCGTTTCCCCACTTCCTAGGTAATCCATATGCAAACGGTATAAATAAAACAAGGCCTCGAAACAACGTGACAGAAAGAAGATGGTAGTAAAGTGAACAGTTTGAAGACAAAAGAAGAGTATGTGAGAAGCCATTCAAAAAAGAAGAAAAAAAAGGATAGCGAAAGAGGACAGAATATGAGTGATGTAACGCCGTTGACCCAAGGAAGAAACAAACAGAGAGGAAGGTATGTGAGTTGTAGTAGAGTGGGAGGAATATGAGGATAAAATAGGACTGGAAAGTGCCACAGAAAGGCCAACATCTATCAGGGTATCCCATACTCGTCGCTGTTCTTCTTGTTCTGAAATTAAAAAGGTCGTAGCCTCGTTCGGACTAGAGAACGTCTAGCAGATCAAAAGGACAGGCTAATGGGCTAGACGAGAACAACGAATGGGCGTGGGAATTCATTCTCATCTCTTTTGGTTGGTGAAGATGCAGGGAAGCGAAGATTTGGAGACTGGTAAGGGAGAAAGATACAGAGGAAAGAAACCAAGCACTGCTGCTCTTCTTCTTTACCGGCCACCACGACTGAAGCCACCACGACCACGGCTAGCACCGCCTCTGGAGAAACCACCGCTGCCGCCACGAGGGGCGCCACCACGGCTACCACCGAAGCCACCGCGACCACCACCACGGCTGAAACCACCACCGGAGCCGCCACGGCCACCGAAGCCACCACGACCACCGCGAGCGCCGAATCCGCCACGACCGCCACGGCCGCCGGCACCGCCAGCACCGCCACGCGAAGGCTTCTTGACCTTAGGAAGACCAGCCAGGGGCTTGGGCTTAGGTAGGAAGCGTTCCATGGGCATCAGCTTTTCGCCGGAGATGTAGAACTTGTCGCCAGGCTTAAAAGAAGAAGCCTTGATGCCCTCAGTGGGACGGATGGTGAAATAGACCTGGTTAATGGGACCAAGAATTTCGTCGATCTTGCCGATGGAAGTCTTATTTTCGAGGAACATCTGGGCATTGAACTGAGGTACCTTGGGGTTGGTCGACTCGCAGACCATCTCTTCCTCGCAGGCGTGTAGGAAGGTGCCCATCTCTATATCAAGGGGACAGGGCATTGTTAGGAAAATTGTCTTGACGATGGATGAAGGCTCGAAGTAGTAAGAGCAAGCATGGGAATGTCAAGTTTGTGTAGAACGTACCGACAACGGTCGCGGGAGGACCCTCTTCACGGCGCTGGAAGCCACCACGACCTGATAAGCAATTCTAGTTAGAAAATTGTTCTATCGTATTGTAAAGCGAACGTCAAGCTCAATCGACAGCTCATATCGCTTGTGAAGCGACCTTGAGCTTGTAAATACTCGGGAAGATGTCTCTTACCACCGCCACGACCACCGAAACCACCGCTACCACCACGGCCGCGACCACCGCCTCTGAAAGACATTATGTGCTGATTAGAAAGAGTTTGTCGAGTAGATAGAAAGTAAGCTACTGAGACGAGATTAGCCCGTCGCAAAAAAAAACTGTTGGTGAAGACCTCGACGTGCAAATTTGCTGTTCGTTAAAAAAAAAAACCAGGACGATAAAATCCGCTACTAGGTGATAAAAAAAATCAAGGGTCGTCGCATTGTCGCTGGAAAATTTCCCAAAGGCGGTGGAGAGTGGGGCCGGTTGCTAGCCATCGCACGACGTTCATTGGTGCGATAAGCGCCACAAGATGGTAGAAAAACGCCACCTGTCGTTTAACGTATCTGGTAGCTGGTGACACGACGCCACCTGTTTTTCAGAGCTTAGATGTTCTCTTGTTCAATAATTGTGACCCTTGCCTGCCAATGAACTAATCGACATGGCTTTGAGATGGGATCAGGCCTGTTGCTCTCCGTATAGGGATATCTTGTTGGCCTGCATTGCATGTTGTCAAGGTGTCAGTAGAGGAAGAGGAATCACCATTGTTGCAGCTGTTCTTTGTAATGAAAGATGCTAAGCGATAGTCATGCCAACATGCAATGCAGCGGCTAGTTCTAGTCGTAACATTGTCTGTGTTAGAGATCAATCGAGAGCCACAACATCGACAAGACTGCATGGCTGCTTATCAGCCGTGGGCCATTGACGAATGAAGAAAAAGCAATACGCATAATAAGCCTCTGTTTCAGAGTAGAGGCTTGCAGTAGAGATGCTCGATGTAGGCTTCATATTCTGAGTCACCGGCAACTTCTACGGCGCAAATCAGTTTTCAAGTAAAAAGAAGCGTAGGTCTGAAGCTTATTAAAGTGGGATCAGGTTTTCCCCGCCAAAACGCCCAAGTTTCGCTCCTTCCTAGGCCTATTTTGCGTATTATCAAGTTGTGCATTGGTGGGGTTCAACTCTGTATTAGAGATTCTACGTATACAAAGAACATTGGCTCGGCCACTATGAGTAAAATAAACAGAAGCCATGCCTGCTAGGCTTAGGACTGAAATTGGTAGTGACGATTTTTCCTCAGTTTCTCTTCTTCCCTTCTTTTTTTTCCCGGAGTTGAAGAACAATCATCCCTCTTTCACCCACCAAAACATCGCCAACTGGCCCCCGTTTTTATTAACTTGCGACGACAAATTCCGACGAAGCGATTCACGATGGATCCCGCGAAGGCTGTCGAGGCCGTCACTGAGGCCGTCAAGAAGGTCTCGGTCAAGGGCGATAAACCTAAACAGCAGCAACAAAAGACTGAGAAGAAGTCCAAGAAGTCATCTGGCGGCGCTGGCGGCGACTCTGCTGGCCCGCTGGAGCTGAACCCAGCTCCGGAATTCCTGGCCTCGCGTCTGGCTCTTTTTGACCGTCTCAAGAAAGAGTTCGATGAGGAGATCGCCCAGAAACCCCGTACACCCATCACCATCAACATGCCCGACGGCTCGGTACGTGAGGGCACGGCCTGGGAAACTACCCCTGCCGAGATTGCTAAGAGCATTAGCAACTCGCTGCTCAAGCGTACCGTTGTCGCTCGTCTGGACGGCGACAAGGAGAAACTTTGGGATCTTGAGCGTCCCCTAGAGCGCAGCTGCAAGCTGGAGCTTCTTAGTTTCGATGACGAACAGTACGTATCATTATCACACTCTATCTATAGACGACATCAACATATGCTAACATGTAGTGTTAATGTAGGGGCCAGTTCGTTTTCTGGCACTCGAGTGCTCACATTCTAGGCGAGGCTTGTGAGAGAAGATTTGGTTGCTCTCTATGCATCGGTCCCCCCGTTGACAACGGTTTTTACTACGAAATGGCCCTTCCCAACAACGCCGCCGTTTCTGACGCTGACTTCAAGCCTCTGGAGACCATTGTTGGCTCCATTGTCAAAGAGAAGCAGAAATTCGAGCGCCTAGAGATGTCAAAGGAGCATCTTCTGGAAATGGTGTGCATCTCATACTCCCAGCTCAGCTCTCTAAGCGTTATCTAACAATTTTCCACAGTTCGCATATAACAAGTACAAGCAACACATAATACAGGTAAGCTTCTTAAAAGTCAAAAGTTCATCAGTCTCAATTTCACATGCTAATATTCAGTTCTTAGGACAAAATTCCTGACGGTATGAACCTAGTTCCGCAATATATCGCATGGACATGTTTGGCTTACATAGTATAGGAACTCGCACCACTGTCTACCGCAACGGTCCCTTAATCGATTTGTGTCGTGGTCCCCACGTTCCTGGTAGGACATCACAAACTTCAATATAAACATAGACTTTGGGAAACATACTAATTCACGTACTAGATACCTCCCGTATTGAGGCCTTTGCTGTCATGAAGTCGTCCGCTTCTTACTTCCTTGGTGACCAGGCTAACGACAGTCTACAGCGTGTCTATGGTGTTTCGTTCCCCGAGTAAGTCATAAGCAAAACTAAGGAAGCAAGTATCATCCCTATTGACCATTTAAATAGTAAGAAACGCATGACTGAGCACAAGAAATTTCTAGAGGAAGCTGCCAAGCGTGATCACCGTAGAATCGGCAAGGAGCAAGAGCTGTTCCTGTTCCATGAGTGGTCTCCTGGTTCTGCTTTCTGGTTGCCCCATGGTGCTAGAATCTACAACACTCTGCTCACCTACCTCAAAGACCAATATTGGAAGCGCGGTTACGAGGAGGTCATCACTCCCAACCTGTTCAACTCTGATCTGTGGAGACAATCGGGTCATTGGCAATACTACAAGGACGACATGTTCCTTGTCGATGTTGACAAGACCCAGTTTGCCCTGAAGCCCATGAACTGCCCTTCACACGCCCTGAGTAAGTTCGTTTAAAATCTTGTTTAGGCTCTATTAAATTGTCATATGCTAATCAAAATATGCAGTGTTTGGTCACCGTGAACGTAGTCACCGTGAGCTGCCGTGGCGAGTTGCTGATTTTGGTGTTCTTCACCGTAATGAGGCTTCCGGTGCCCTCAGCGGTTTGACTCGTGTTCGCCGCTTCCAGCAGGACGATGCCCACATTTTCTGCCGTGAGGATCAGATCAAGTCTGAGATTTCTCAGCTATTTGATTTCTTCTCTGACATGTATGGTCTGCGTAAGTCAACACTGAAGTCATCTATTTTGTGCTTGATACATGCATGCTAACATCTCTGAACAGTGGGCTTTACCTTCAAGTTGAACCTATCTACCCGTCCTGAGAAGTATCTTGGTGAGATCACTACTGTAAGTATACCTTATTCTCTATTTTTGACTATGTTGTGCTAACTCTTTACAGTGGGATCGTGCCGAGTCTATGCTCAAGGAAGCCCTCGATGAGTTCTGCGCTTCTCAGAAGTCTACATGGGTTTTAAACGAAGGTGATGGTGCTTTTTATGGACCCAAGATCGATATCCAGGTCTTCGACTGTAAGTCAATCCACCATAGCATAGCCATTGCAAAACGATTTACTAATTTTTCACGTATCATAGCGCTTAAGCGTGCCTGGCAGACTGCCACTATCCAGTAAGTCTCTATCCTCTCATACCAGTCCTACAAAGACATATCATAACCATTTATCTCTTTTTATAGGCTAGATTTCATGAACCCCGTCAACTTCAACCTAGAGTACCACACTGATGCCAAGGTTGAGGACGTTGGTGCTGAGAAGGCTGCCAAGGATAAGGAAGCCCCATCCTCTGCTGCTCCTGCTGCTGTTCCCGCCGCTGCTGTCGTGCCTACTACAGATGGGGCTGCCCCCGCCGAGGGCGAAAAAGAGAAGGCTGAGACTAAGAAGTGGGCATTCCGAAAGGGCCTATCACCTGGTTGTGCCCGTCCTGTCATGATTCACCGTGCCATGGCCGGTTCTATTGAGGTAAGATGACACCAAGAATCTGTTTCCATGGCCACTATAGCTAACGTCTTCTAGCGTTTCACTGGTATTCTATGCGAGCATTTCGCTGGAAAGTGGCCCTTCTGGCTGTCACCTCGTCAAATCGTAAGTCATAAACCGCAATTAACCCTAACAATATGCAAACCATCTAACCCCGTTTTTAGATGGTCATTCCTGTCGGTAAGGGCTTCTATGACTACGCTGAGGAGGTTCAGAAGATCTTCCATGACGCCAAGACCTTTGTCGATGTCGATCTGTCTGGTGAGACTCTACAGAAGAAGGTGCGCAAGGCCCAACTTGCCCAGTACAACTTCATCTTCATCGTCGGCGACGAAGAGATGCGCGGTCGCCAGGTCAATGTGCGTTACCGTGACGACACCTCGGCTCAGGACCGTGGAAAGCCTGTGGGTATTGATGATGCTGTTGCTAAGCTAGCTATCCTACGTGAGGACCGTGGCATGTACAACCCCTTCGCCGAAAAGAAGTCCGAGGAGCCCGCTGCTGGTGCTGCGTAAGTAGTGGTATAACATTTCATCGATTCGAGAAACCACTTGACTATGAATGTATTTGGGAATTAGGATTCAAGCTACAAAAAAGAAAAAATTACCAAAAAAATCACTAGAAATACCAAGGACTCGACCGGCCGGGAAACATCAAATAAGCCCTCAATCATCGTTCTACGTGAGATTCAAGAGATGCAATAGATGTCGAGGGTAACCGCTCCATTGAAACTTCATCAACCGAGCTGCTGTTCTTATGTCCTCTCCATCTCAATAAAGATGTTGTACTGATCCAAGCATCCGCCCTCGCTGGTTTCGCGACATAACTGATTTCCTCAAGGCCAAACTGTTCTTTGCCATCTATGCCCATATACATTCCAAAGGCAAACTGTTTCATATCAATATCAGTCTTGCTAACAGACTCCATGCCGATGTTCATAGCAGTGTATGCAAGGGTAGAGCCAAGAGTATTGGAGAATCTGGGGAGGCAGATGGACACGCTGAGTGTGTAGACACAAGCTAGTACGATAATGTCGAAGGCAAGAATGAAAATGCTAATGTAGAATGCAGTTCGGTCAAAAGTAATTCGACGAACCTCAACAAACTTGTAGCCAGTAATATTGTACGGTTCGACTTTGTTCAACATGTCGGTGGCCAAGGCGGCATAAGAGGTATAAAATGACTGAAAGGCGGCTTCGAAGCTTGACTTGATGATCGATTCAGATGGGATCGGAGAAGTGAAGTTAAAGATTTCCGGATGAGCGTAGTAAACAAGATTGGCTGCCATCAATTCGCCTATACAGGTAGTGGGATAACTTTGATTTCTTGGAGTACCATCCATGATCAGACTTGATGTCGAGTTCCAAATCAAGTCCATCATGGTTCGGTTTTCAACAGTGATCAAGGGGGTCTGATCCTGGACGGTATCGTATTCTTGGACGTAGCCTGAGTTGTCTACAATGACATCATATATTCCTGATGAGATATATGGTCGACAAGGCATCAAAACATTACTATCTATCGTGCTATTGATGGCGGTTCCATTTGAAGCTAGATCTTGATGCCATTTAGCCCAAGTAAATATTTGTGCATGACATTTGTTTGTGGGATTATTCAGAAAGCCCTCGTATGAAGACCGATCTGCAGAAGCTCGTTGTCGAAAATCATTCATCCCACTTGTCCACCACACCAATGACATGACAGGTAGTGTCCAATTCTGGGTGCAGGTAGGCCCTAGAATATCGTCTTCGGGCAGTGTCATTTGAAGAACACCTTGTGCTAGGCTGGAGGAGTTGGTGATCATGGAACTACATCCGGGATTAAATCTGAAACCCGTGGTTGTAATGTTGTATTTGCCAACAGTACCATCATCTGGAAGAGATGATGGTACAAAAAATAGATCTGATTCTGACCAAGGCTTTGGTTTTGTGATGTTCAAGAGACTGTGGTATGAGACGTAAGCGGGATCTCTATCATATAGATTGGCTATAGTGTAATCCATAGATAGATTGAAAGTTTCCGAATAAAATCTGGTGATGTTTGTTGGTTGTTGGATAGTGAGGTTTGCCTCATATATCATACCGGCTAAAGCAACCGAAAGAACATTTCCCAAGATACAGACAATGCATAGAACCATCAAGAAGTAATGTCGAGATCTGGCTGCACGTAACATACCAAGTTCGGATGGTAGAGACATTGACTGCGCTGCCACGCCGGCGTGTTTTCGGTATTGATCTTTCCGGCAACCTTGAGTCATTATGTCGGACAAGGGTTGAATAACAGCCATAATTCGACTGACAGAGGAAATCAATGCATTGAAAATTGTCGATGACACTGTTGGAATATACGAAATGATGATGGCTGTAGATAAAGATTGATGATCAGAGCCAGCGAATGGAATAGTAAGTCCTATCACCACAGATGTTAGTACATGATGATACATATATGGAATGATCATTTCTTCAATACCTTTTCTTTTCTTTTCAATCATAAAGACTGTTGATAGCACAGCGATTGCTATAATCAGGATCAAGATAAGAAGAAGCCCGATTCCTCGATCTAAGATGACTGGCTTGATGGGCTTGAACACAGTTGGGATCTCTTCTTCTTTTGTGGATAGAAGACTAGAAGAATGCTCACTAGCCAATGGGCCATCTTCCTGATTGATAACTCTTAGGTATGGCTTCTTATCAGGTGTCTCACATCCACAATGTAACTTAAATATCTGACCACAGAACCGTTTCTCAAGGTTATCTTCATCAAGATGACCACAGTGACTGAACCCATGGAGCTCACTTTTGTTAGCAAAGCTGGATATGGTGCCTGATATGGACCCAGGATCTTGGCATAGATTGGGCTTCTGACGACACATCCACCATAGTATCAACGTGACCATGACTATAAGAGAAAGGATCCCTTGAGTAAGCCTTGCGTAAAGTTCTTCCATGACGACAACATCTGCATCGAATGATATGGAAGCTGGTTCATCAATTATGCTACCTGTTTGTGAATAGCCTAGTTCTTTCATGGTGTAGGCGAAATACAGTTTGTGCATGGATACAAACGCGTCTTTGAGCACTTCAGGGTCCTTATAATCCGATAGTGGGATGCTCCGATTCATCAGAAAGGCAAAGCCTACCTTAGACTCGGGGTCTCGTAAGCTTGCAAGCTCAATGCCAAGACTTATAAATATCTTTTTTATAGAAACAGAGATCTCATAAATGTACTCGGGGTTGAAATCGGCGTTGATATTCATCTCCATACTGTGCTTTTTTGAGCCAGTGTTGACTAAGTATTGAAAGTTATCGATATCAAAGATTGTTCGGTTCAGCTCTGTCGGCTTGCCAAGATTCTTATAGCCTAGGGGCACTAAATCTGGCAATGATAGTGAGGCGTTCACTTGTTGCTGGTAGTATCGTGCATGACAAAACATATCGATTGTATCGTAGCCTGCTAGAATGGAGTTGTTGCCAGTGATGTTGGCAGAGTCCTTCCATGACATATGGAGGAGGAACAGATTTTTGCCTATAGACTCGGGGCATAGAGTCTCCGTCCCATTAAGGGTTGTAGATATACTTTTGAGCGATAGGTCGTAATTAGTTCGGTTGTTCTCCCAGCCAGAGTAAAAGATACTGTATGCCTGGTTGTCCATGATAGTCGAACTATACAATGGAAATACAGTATATGTGAACTTGCAGTCATTACTATAAGCTAGGGTATACGACTGATTCGACCTTTCGAGAGTTGCAGGGCTACATTCTAGATCAGACCAGTATCGGGTTGTTGGGGCAGTCAGGATGCTGTGGTCGTATCCATTTGAAATATCACCGTAGGCGAAGGAGAGGGGTTGTAAAAAGTAATCCTTGGCCATATACATGCCCAAATCAGCACCAAGCCATAAGTGACTGTAGACTGAGAGAGGGATAGCAACACCCAGTTTGTAATCCTGGTTATCCAAAGATAGGAGCTGATATTGTCGTCTACTAAAAGCAACATGATCAGGAAAATGGAGTGTCTGGAAGTTAAAAATGGCTGTTGATAAAGGTGTCAGCCCAATAGTGATAATTAGCATAATGAACGTAGAGCATGCCACTCTCCAATGCTTGCGTCTGATACTATTGATAGTGATGATCACAGGTAGCTCAGCTGGATAATCAATGAATAGAGACTTCTCTGCTAGCTCGCCTGTTGAACTCGAAAGAGCAATCCAGGGCTCCAAACGTCTAATGTCGAGGTCGATCCATTCCCAGGATATCTTGTATATCAAGAAGATGATTATTGGGAAATAGCGCACTAGAAACTGTACATGCAATGGAAACTGTTGCTGATCGTATTTCATGTACACAAGAGCGCCATGATTCTGGTTTCTTTGGTATAGCAACTCAATGACAGCAATGAGCACGACTGAGAATGTGGTTATGAGTATGAAGCCGGTATTGCGCATAGTCCAAGGAAGCCAGCCGTGACATTTTCTTTTTTCTAAGAATATACCAAGCTTTAGTTAGTTGTCGTCTACTGTAGATGTTGGTTTCTTGAAAACGACTGACCAGGCTTGACCTTAACTGGGATTTCAGTACTGTTCGGCATCTTAGATTAAACATATATTAGAGAAAAGCTCGGTGCAACGATTTTTAAGTAGAGAAATTATGGTTGTCGATGTCGATTTTGGTGTACGTTTTGTATCCGTTGAAGTTGATGGTAGATCCAACAGGGCCTTCACAACAGAGCTTCTCGAAACACCTCGTTGACTTGTTTAAGTATAAGTCAAGGACTTTCGTGGCCTGTCACTAGACTCAAGCTTATCGCATTATCTAATCTTCAAATAAACAAATATACAATAGTCAACTCATTGCATGGTTACTATCTGCTTGCATTGACCCCTCATTATTAAGGCTGAGCTCATGGCTATCACTATCTCCTAGGCGGTCAGGCGTTTCATCATTCGAGTTAACGGTTAATCTGTGTTACCTTTTTGATAATAATGATGACTTAATTGGTTCGGCGACTTTTTGGGCATAGTTGCATAGATTGGAGGCCAAAACTCATGTATTCGAGGATCATCCTAGTAGTCTCTAGATTTCATTTTTCAATTCCAGTCAAGTTTCATGAATCAAAAAATTAGGTTGCATACATAAGTATGTATCATGAATGTGATTTTTCGTGTGCGAAATATTTTCCAAGGTACAGTACAATTAAGGTTTGGTTCAACAATAGATTATTATCACTAGGTCATGACGTTACACAATACAATACGAACGAATTCGAAGCCGTCTTAACTCCAGCCTCCCTAAGTCAACATCCCTGGATATACAAGATGGTTACGCTACACATTACAGTCAGTTACATCGAGGGAGGCTTAGAGTAGAACCTTTGCAGATTCTAGGCAGAATCAAAGGGTACCCAGAATCCTAAAGGCAAAGATAATACAAGCTTACTACATATAATATATCTATGATCCTTACCATATCACCAAAAAGGCTATAATCTTTTTTTCTTAACCCACAAGCAACTTGTAATAAATCTTGTTCGCCAGAGAAAGGTGAGAACTGGCCTTTGATTATTGATGTTATTTGCTAAGGCACATTAGTCACTTATCTATCATATCTCGTGACTTACAGTATGACCGTATCTAGAAAATAGCGGCTGGGAAAATCAAATTAATCAACTAAAACTAGTAAACTATGTAGTTAGTTAGTCATGACTTATTATAAACCAACTTTTACTAGTCAGTTACTTATGATAGAAAATCCTAGAAAATGAGTCTAGAGATTTCAATCAGTCGAATATTAAATCACCTCGAAGGTCTTTCTCTTAGCATCAATCATCTTATGGACTTTATAAATCTTTGCTTTTCACTGGTTAATATCAGAGTAAACCCTCAATACAGATGACGGAGGAACATGTATTCTAGCTATTGATCAAGGTGTCAGACTTACTAGGCTTACTAGAAGGATATGTTAAATGGTATACCATTATGTGGGCCCGTAAAGGGTGAGTTCTTTTTATCCTCTCTCTCTACTATAACACGGGTGCCCATAAGAGCACTATAGCTTTTTCATTTGATGTATATATATTTATATATATTGACAAGACTATTGACACAAAGCTTTACTTTACGGTAAAGAAGCCCAAACTTTGAGGCATACTTAACCATGTGCTTATACTGTCCCTCCTAATAAAATAAAATAAAAAGCAATATCACATAGGCATAACATGTCAGATGGCAATATCAATAACAGAAAACCAGAATGAGAAATTCAAGAAACATATGTCTTGAGGTTCTATATGAAGAAATCTAATACTAAAGTTGTACAAAACAACAACAAAACGAGAAAGGTCATTATCAAATGAAACCAGAAGATGAAGAGGAAAGCCAACTAATAAAGAAACATCTAGCTATCGGATAGCCCAAACATCCAGGAAAAGAGAACTCCCATACAATATCAATATCGCAAACC
This sequence comes from Davidsoniella virescens, assembly GCA_001513805.1. Lineage (NCBI taxonomy): Eukaryota > Fungi > Ascomycota > Sordariomycetes > Microascales > Ceratocystidaceae > Davidsoniella > Davidsoniella virescens. The sequence continues at coordinate 36,777 of LJZU01000438.1, forward strand.
AGCGAGAAAGGCAAGAAAGCAAGTCATAAGATAACACCATTGGCTCTGCGAGCACTTGCATGGTGGATGTAAGAAAGGTCATCAAAATTGTCCAGATATCTAAGCATCGGGGGAAACAGAGAAGCTGGTCTTCTCGCAAGTGTAGTCTTGGGTGGAGAAGACCTTGCCAGAGTTGGCCTCCCAGTCAGGGGTAGTGACGACACCAGAGTCGGTGCACTGGAGGTTAGTGGTGTAGTGACCAGTCTTGTTGAAACTGTGATATAAAGTTAGCAAGTCGTTCAAGCAGATATGTATCAGTGTACAGAGAGAATAGACTTACGCGGTGGTGTCGCATTGCCACGCCTGGTTGAGGGTCAACTGACCGGAAGTAGCAACATACTGGAACTTCATGGACTGGACGATGGTACCGGCGCAGTCAAACCACTGGCCTTCACGGAAGAAGTCGGGCTGGACGGAGCTGGAGCCCTTGCACTCAACAACACCGTTCACGGCGGGGTTGGTAGCGTTGAAGCTAACAGAGCCCTGGGGGTTGGAGTGAGAGGGGGTGCTGTAAGTGTTGGACCAGTGATAGTCGAAGTCAGTGATTTCCCAGCCCTGGAAGTTGTTGGAGGGCTCGACGCAGCCGAGCTGCTCAGTCTGAGGAAGAGCAACGGCCATGGCGCCGGCGGCGGCAATGATAGCAGTGAAGGCAGCGGAAACCATTTTGAATATTAGAAAAGTGGTGAGAAGATGATAGATGAAATGATAGTAGTTGGAATGCAAAAATGTGCTTCAGAAAAGATTGAATATGTTGAGTTGGTAAAAATGAAGGCAATGTAAGATGCAGAGCGAATGAAGGGATGATGGGGTGAGGAGGAAAGGGAAGAGAAGAATGCAAAACTAGAGGAATACAGTCTGTCTTTTATATCGATATCGTCGATGATGATTACCACTGAGACTTGATATGTTGCCTATTGCAGTGTTGTACAGCCCCCCCGTCCTTAGAGATGAGAAAGGTAGTTACTCTCTTACCACCTACTAATACCACCATTGCCGAGCCAAGCTATAAATGCATACTACTTCTAGAAGGGGTACATATGATGGAGTGTATCATATAAAACAAGTTTTAGTGTATACAAATCCTGCACAAATGTTGTATCAAGCCCGGCCTAGCAACAACCCCAGGAAGGCAGTTCAGCCCAGTAGCTAGGTGCCTATCATGATCGGAAGTACATACTTCAGAATGACCAAGCAACTGATAGCATAATAAAGCAATGATAACACCCCATCACTTTTACATGTTTTCTTTCTCCTATAGTCTACCTGCCTGGATGAATATCATAGCTGGTCAAGCTTTGACCACTACATGGCTCTGCATGATCATTAGGAGGCAGGTTTTTGGACCGGATGTTTTCCAAGAGTTGTTCTGATCTACACTATAATCTATACTACAAATACGGGTTTCAGGGGATAAGGTAACCATTATCATCATCACCCATCGTCATAAGCTCCCGAACTCTTGAGCTTCGGTTTGAGGACGGCAAGCCGACATACCATTTCTCGTATTGCAAGGCTATATAGTTTACCCTAGTCCGCATTGAGCCAAAGAAGTTTGGTTATGTAGATCAAACATATACTACCTTAACTAAGGGTCCATCCCAGCCGATCATCAAGTAATGGACTGTGCTGTAACAGGAAATTTTATTGCTGCTCCTCGTCTCTATTTTTACATTTTTGCCGTAGGTATCTTTTCTCCGCCAGGAAAATTAGCTATTATATGTAGGACAGAGAGAGAAAATAGTATCAAACGCCTATTTACAAGGCTGTGGTAATGGTTTGTGGCATGCCGAAATTCTAAGTATTCCCTGATATTCTATCATCTCGTTTTCCTCGTTTTGACAGTCCTAAACGAGCATCTGTGTTTTTATGTGAAATACATAGGCCTCCTGTATGGGGCTGTCGATATGTATTTTATTTTTAGGTTTTAGTCAACTATTTCATGTTTTATATCGTAATACATAAATATATGACATTGATGGCACAGATCTACGTAATTATGTAGCTAATGTATTCACCAACCGAGTAACGCCATCTACCCGAGTGAGCCACCTAACCCTAATCTCTTATATACACCTTCTTACTCAAGAACAAAAAATGAAAGAAGAGGGCAAAAAAACGCACATATTTTTACTAAATTCAAATTACTAGGAACTGTGCATACATGGTTTGATTGTTGGTTGAGAAATCTGTGTTCAAAGATGAAAAGTTATATAAAGAGATTAGGTGGCGTCTCTCGCATGGTACATACGTTACCTAAGTTGTTTAGAAGGATGTTCGAAAAGGTACTTAATACCATAGCATGCAATATACGATAGTCCATACTGCAGTTACTTGCTGGCAAAGTAGTGTAGATAGAAACCCAGTTCTCACCCATGGAAAAGAATATAACAAAAGCCTTCCTTAACAAAACTAGAGGTAGAAGGCCGGTATTCCGCTCCTATAACCAGATCATCGGCTGTTCCCATAACCTGATCATTGACACTGTCACTGTGTTATGAATACAATGAGAATCATGGGGCTGTTCTGCCCAGAACAATAGAAGCTCTCAGTTAGCTATCGGGTGTGTAGAACGGAGATACCAAGTAGTAACCATACTGTCAAAAGAGGGTTTATAACATAAGGGACAACGTGCTTGGTGGTCTGAGATTGGTGCACGAAGAGGTGGTTTTTACCGAAAAGGATTGGAAGTTGAGATGTGCACAAATTTTCTATATTTTAGTAGTCTACCACTGTAGAGAGATAGATTTCCCTTCACCTTCCATTGTATATTATTAGTATTAGTTGAGGGCTAGTATTCTATATACTAAGGGATCACATAGCTATATAAGAACTGACGCAAATTTATTTTTTGGGCTCTTGGGCCTCTATAGTCTCAATGATGTACTGTACATATATAGTTACCGATGGCTGCATATATTTATACCTGAACGGAACCTCAAGAGGCTGTCAATAAGATCCGGCTCACACTCTATGAGTGGAAAGGAGGCGCAGAGCGCACAGGACTAGCCGTCGGTGACATCAGATGAGTCCCAGGACATACTGAGGTCCCTGGCAACGAGCTAGTTGACAAGTTAGCGAAACAAAGGTGCACAAGCAGTACTAAGCTCATCCACCCGGACCGCCAAGGCCATGATCATATATCCCTTGCTTCCGCCCGCAGATTGAAGAACACTCAGCTCAAGACCGTGTTCAGATCTTGGATAGCAGAGTGCGAGCCAAGACAGCACCTTGGGGCCCGTCTTGAAACAAAGACTGTCTACAAGGTTGACTGGTTTAAAGACCAGCACAGGTCGACAGTGGGACGGATCCTGACGGCTCAGACAGGACACGGCGACTTTGCGGAGTACCATGGCCACTTCCAACACACCGATGCCGAAAGAGATTGCCCTCTATGCCAGCAATGAAAGGAACCTTTCCATCCCTGGTCCTGCCCCAGAAATAAGAGACCACTCAGGGCTAGCTTTGTCAAAAGCTACTTAGGAAAGAGAGTTCATGCNNNAGTGGAGGTATGGACCACTAGTTCTTCGGGGCTAGGGGACATTTTTGTCCCGCACATACAAAGTTATTGAGTTTGTCTCTAGCAGACAACTTTGAATATCTGTCCGGTAGCCAACCCGGCGTCGTATGATCTCAGTGATTTAGGTAGATGTAAAATATAATCAAATCAACCAACCCTTTCAAGAGGAACACTTTTGCCACTTCCACCCGTATCCGGAGTCTGATTTGATTTGATTTGATTATATTTTACGTCTACCTAAATCACTAAGATCATACGACGCC
>LJZU01000439.1:0-27371 GCA_001513805.1 Davidsoniella virescens
ACACAGCCCTGAACTAATACTAGTAATACAATGTAAGGTGAAGGACAACCTACTTCTCAACAGGGTTCAGAATACATGAATTTGACAATGACGCTCGTTCTTGCACGAAGTCGGTTATAAGCTCTTTGGGACTGGAAATAGTGTGCTATGCTATAAAACCTTGTTTGTTGTTCTGGTAGCGCTAGCATTAACTTAGATAGGAGCCTAAAAGTTCATGCTAATTAAGCAAGATTTAAAAGGTGCTTTTTAGAGGCCTTTCTGTCTGCCTCCGGACAGAACAAGATGTGCAACAAAGTGCATAACTTTAAGCTTTCATAGGTTCGTGAATCATTGAACAATTTAAGCGATGATGGAAAAAGTAGCCGAATTTACCGTTCCATTCTTCTCCGATTGTATCTGTATCTGCACATGTACTACAAGAAAACCAGGACACCGAAGATAGAGACCCACTATTTTTGTGCCTTGTCACTCTGCATATGATCAAGTGTGCACTGTGACTCCGCTTTAGTGTTAGCCCGCAAGTATAGTAATTGAGTATCATGTACTTCCTAGCTGGCAGCTGGCAGAACTTTCTAGAGACCCACATCAACGTTGTAGTTTGGCAACTATAGGGGCAAAGGGCAAGCCAAATCACAAGAATTACCCTTCTTGTCCGTCGGCTGTATAAGCTAAGCTACTGCTTCATCTTAGAGTAGCTACAATTCTTTGGCCAACATGTCTGCACGAAGACCGGTAAAGGGCGAGTACATCGAAACGGTAAGTCCACGGAAGCATGAATAAATGACTGCTGCATCAAGACACTTGCTCATACTAGACCTAAGGACACCGGCAATAAGGTGGCCCGCAAGGCCACGCTGGTTGGCACACAGAACATTATGTTGGGCGGAAAGACGGTGATCCAGCCTGAAGTCATGATTCGGGGCGATCTGGCGCGCTACCATCCAAATGCCATCCCACAAGCACAGGGTCAGTCACAGGTTAACAACACATCTATCGCCATCGGCCGTTACTGCTTCTTGAGCAGAGGCTGTCTGCTACGGCCACCAGGGCGATTCAATAAAGGGTAAGTTATTATAAATACGTCGTACAACCGAGTGTTTGTTGCAATGGTTCGTAAACTCTATCATGATAAGCTAACATTGCTCTGTTTTCGTGATATGTATAGTGTGTTTAGCTATGTGCCGCTACGCCTGGGCGACCATGTGTTTGTTGGTCAGAGCAGCGTTATCGAAGCTGCAGTTGTTGGCAGCCACGTGCACATCGGCAGCAATGTAGTGATTGGGTCTCTTGCTATCATCAAGGACTACGTCAAGATATTGGACGGTGCTGTGGTGCCGCCACATATGGTTGTGTCTAGTTTTAGCATCGTCGCAGGGCAGCCGGCGCGGGTAGTCGGCGAGATTCCTGAAGGTAGCTATGATGAGTTTGAATTACGTGAGCTCTATAAAACCGTGGGAAACACAGCACAGAGCTCATAGAACCAGAAGGCGGAGAGATAGACATACGCCACATACATACAGAATAATGACAATAGGATACCCCCCTTCGATTATAATGACGTTGACTGCCAGTCGCTAGCAGCTGGCAGGTGAGAAGACTTATTGTTTACGGTACTTTTAAGAACTATTGCGCTACTAAACCCGAACTAAACGTTAATATGTAGCACTTTAAGCGCTGCTTAAAAGTAATGCTGCCGAGCAGGCCCAAGAAAATCTCTCAGAAAGCCAAAGGCCAAAAGGGCAGCTTTCAAGTCATGTTTGTGATGTAATAAATGTTACGCGGATAGCGGATAAAGAATAGACCAAAAATAACACGAGACTAGGCAAAAATTAGCACTAAAGCAGAGAAGACCTTAACAACTTCGGAAGGCCGGCTCTTGCTATTTTTCCACTTTCCATTTGTTTGTCTTGCTATTTCAGGGCTTCCTGCAGATCCCACCGCGGTACTTGTTTTTAGTTTTAGTTGGGCAATCGATGACTTCACCACTTGTATTTACTTGGCTGTGTTGGCGCTGAATCATAAGAATTCATTCCCTTTACTTTATCTTCCTCTTTTTCTTCCTTTTTTTTTTAACCTTCGATTACCACTCAACACCACCATTTCCCTTACATGTGGATTAATACGCCAGAGCCGCACTTTCTTCGCCCGTTCTTCTATTCTCTTTGGTATCTTCTATCTCGGCCCCTCTCCCTCACTCAAACCCGTCTGTCGGCCTGGACTTTGCAATCTTTGTCTTCGCCGCATCACCTAGGGGGTCATAAGAGAAAATCCAAACATCTTAAGATCTTAGCCTGACTAGGTGTCTTTCTGACTAAGTGATCCGAGCTTTGAGCTTTTTGTTTCGGCGGTGCTGGGCTTTGACAACTGCTCGATCTTTGGGTAGTTACCTTGTCTAGTTTATCTTAGTTTTTCCCAGAAACCCGTGGTTTATTTGTGGTAGGCAATTAGTAACTACCAGGTTTTGTTGTTTGCACTTGGTTAAGCTGCAGCTGCCTGTTTCGCTTTTTTTTATTTCCCCAGATCGTTTCAGGCGTCATCTAGTCGATCAGTTTCTCTTGATTTCTTGACTTCTTCTTTTTCCTCTCTTTTCAAAATCTCAGTCGGTAGTTTCAGCCCTTCTCTATCTTCTTTTGACTTTTTACCACTGAATTCATTAAACCAATAGCTTTTCAAGTCTTTCTTGTTCCAGCGCCTCTTTCTATAGCTGGTCTAGGTCAGAGCAAGCTCAAAAGAGGGCCTAACCGGCTTTAATTAGAGTCCTAATTTAGCGTGAACGCCTTCCTTCATCAATTTCCACCGACAAACTATAGGCGAGCAAGCGCCTATCATGGCGATAATTAATACCGTATCTCTTTCGCGGCTGAGGTATCTCATTATTTTCGGCATTCTCTTCTTCTCCGCATCTCTCGGCACATGGCTTCTGCCTCGTATTTTGAATCCCGTGCCACCAAGCGGCGACAAGCGACGTGAAGACAAGCAGTGGGTGGCCTCATCACATTATTGGCTAGATCGACAAGCGTGCCGTTGGCTCAGCTTGTGTGGCATCCAGCATATCAGAATAGACCCTCCTGCCGGTAAGGGAACCATAATTTCGACCGACGATAGCCATCGTATTAGCCTGGAGCTCCGTGCCCTACTAGCCGAGGATAACAACCTCGAGAACGCCTTCTATGATCTTGAGGACCCGATCCAGTTTGATGACGAGGAGGGTGACGAGGGCAGTCCCATTGCTCGTTATCATAGCTGGCAGGCTTCACGCAAGCCGTCACTTCCGCGGCCCAAACCAGGTTCCCGCGACAAGCAGGCCAATCAGACGATTCTCCGCGATATTCCACAATACGTCTTGGACCATGCACCGCTCGTTCATCTCTGCAGCAAAGAGCATTTCTGGCCCAGCGATATTGCCGAACATGTGCGGCATATGGGCGTAGCCGTTGACAACCACGACGATGGCATGAGCACCATTGTGCCACCTTCGCCCTTGTCGCTCAACTCCCTCAGCCAACTGAACAACCTCTCCGACACTAATATGGTATTCCTGGTCAGCGAAGACGACGTCGAGAGCCGACCGACTTGGCTCTTCAATGCCGCAGGCCGTCCGAGGGATGCCGAGGATGATGATTCTGACCCGGAACACGACGACCCAGGCAGCGGCAAGCCAGACCCTAAAAGACACCCTGAACTTCCCAGCGCCGAGCAATACTTGCAGGAAGGCACGAGTTGGTTTGACAAGAAACCCAACGAGCCTCTGAATCGCATTACCGACCCACGTAGAGTACCCGGTGCTCAAAATCGCAGACGTCAAACTCAGCAGGTATTTCAAGAAGGCCCCTCCGATAAAGACGGCAAGCCCGACGAAAGCGGTCACTCTTCAGCTCCGGCAACACTCATCGTGGTCGACAAAGGCAACGGCATCGTCGACGCCTTCTGGTTCTTCTTCTACAGCTACAATCTTGGTCAAACAGTGCTCAACATCCGCTTCGGCAATCACGTAGGTGACTGGGAGCACGCACTTGTGCGCTTTGAGAATGGCGTCCCGCGCGGTGTCTTTTTTAGCGAGCATGAGGGCGGCCAAGCATATGCCTGGGGCGCCGTCGAGAAACACGGAAACCGCCCCGTGCTCTACAGTGCAGTCGGCAGTCACGCCATGTACGCCATGCCCGGTCTACAGCCATACATTCTGCCATTCAAGATGCTCAAGGACGTAACGGATCGTGGACCACTCTGGGACCCAGCAAAGAACAGTCGTATGTACTATTACGAGTATGACCGACCCGAGCCTGAGAACAGCATGGCGAACCCCAACTGTCTTACTCCGGCAGCACAAAATCCCGATGCTCCCGTCGACTGGTTCTTCTACACTGGCGCGTGGGGTGACCGTTTGTACACGCTGGCTGATCTACGTCAATGGCGTCTCTTTGGTCAATACCATTACGTCAATGGTCCGACTGGCCCGATCTGGAAGAATCTGGATCGTGAGCGAATGTGTCAGACCAAACGCTGCACTATTGCGCATAGCCTGCAGCCTGGTCGTACCTGGTACGGTTAATTAGAAAGCTATGGTGAAGGGTAATATGTAGGATATATGTGAAAGATCTAACACGATATTTGTTGTTCTTTTATATTCCAACACTGTCCCTTTTGTCTGTGTTTTTCTCGGTCGTGTTCATTTTTGTTCTTTATAATCATAGCCTGCCTTCTTATCCTCTTCTCTACGTTCGCTCTAGATACACTCTATGTTTTCGTATTTCGTATGTCCCTCTTTTTTGCCTCATCAATCTGCTTGGACAACAACTCAGCGTTCTTTGAATTGTCAACTTCTTACATCCAGACACGTGTTTTTTTCTCTCTTGCTTTAATATCGTATTTTCATGTCTTTTGCTTTGATGTATTTTACTGAGATCATTACGTAATAGTATATAGTTACTTCACGTACAGAGCCTCGTATTCACTCACTCTACTATCTGATGTTCTTGTTATCTTTGTGGCGTAATACCTTAGGTTCATTTTCTTCAAACCCTATAACCAGTATCTTTCAATTAGTATAAGTCTTTATATTGTAAATATCTTTAACTTATTCATTATTCACTAGTTACTTTTACATGGCATGTTTTGCTTCTCTTGTTGTTAAGTTACATATTGAATTATATTTTTGTATAATGTACAGTACTGAAAATATAGAAAAATGTCAATTCATTGAATTTTGTTCTCTTCCCTTTGTTATATCCATATTTTTTTTGTTCTTGTCTATAAGTCATCGCTAATAAGGGCTGATGTGTCGTGGAGAGTAAGTGTAGAGCAGGAGTGAAAGTGAGGGGCCTTAAAAAAAATATCATGGTTAAAACGTCCTTTTCTTCCAAAAGAAAGAAAATCAAAATATATCGTGACTTCTTCAGTACATGCTAAACATGAAACATTTTGCTTCTCGTCAAAAAAGAACAACAAAACAAGAAACAAGGAAAAAAGAAAACATGTGTAGAAGGGACACTGTTACTCCCTTGGAAAAATGATAGCCATCAAAAATACTAATAAAAAAAAGTGTAAAAATCAACAGATACAAACGCCACTAATGATGCTGAATGCTGATGTTGCATGCGTGCTAGTAATATCATGTAAATGCTTTCTCCAAACGTGAAATAACACAAAAACACCTAACAGTATAAATAAGAAACAAAGAAAAAAAAATGAAGAAAACAAGAAACTGTAGGATGTTCTACATAAGTATAAGAAGAAGAGTTTTAGAAAAAGAAAAAAAAAGAGGAGACGAGGGAAGGGTTATGTGCTTTGAAGGATATGAGAAACAAAAGAGAAGAGTGATAGAAAGAGAGCTCTAGTTTTTTCTTGGATAAGAAGACAAAGAAAAAAGAGATAGAGAAAGGCATTCCTCTTAGAAGAGGCTATGAGAGTTATAGAGGAAAATATGTGACGAAAAACAAATAGCAGATTCAAAGTCATGAAACATCATAACAGAGATTAGGAGTAGTGTAGTGAATGTTGTTTTTCAAGAGTTGAAGGGTTGTTATGGTAGGAATTAAGAAATCATGTTCTCGTCAGCGTCTTCGTGGATGTGGAATTCGTCCTCTGTACGGGGTCTAGAGGTGTATTCGGATGGCTGGCTACTGTTCTCGCTACGTGAAGCAGCCCCGCCAGATCCAGAACCGGATCGTGATCCCGTCTGAGGATCAATGTTCTCGCTGTCGCTTAGGTTATCTTGATCTTCGATACCTGGCCACGGCTCGTCTTCGGGAAGGTTGTGCCATGAGCCAGCCGGACTCTCTCGGTGGCCGCGATAGTCGTCGTCGATGCCCGTCAACATGCCCATATCGCCTCCATTAAAGGACTGGCGTAGGTTGACTTGGACGAAACTATCGTTTTCCCCCTGGATGCTGATATCATCTTCGGTCATGAAAGTGTCTCCATCATCGTTGTCACATGCACCATAGGCCATCTCTCCGTAGTCAAAGGGCACTGGAGCGTTGCTATGGGGTGTTGCATAATGGTGTGAGGCTGTGGCACGGCTGCTCTTAGAGCCGTTGCTTGCAGAACGTACAAGGCCTGGTCCATTCGTGGCCGTCATTATCGGACCACCAGGAGCAGGACTTGGTGAACCTGTGCTCCAGCGTGGTGTTGGCTGCGCCTTGGTTGATGGTGAGCGTGTTGACCGGTGACGCGCCAGAGACGAGAGAATGGGCGTAGGAAGTTTAGCATGTTGCATATCGTAAGAAGCTATGGGTCTCGAAGCAGAAGCTGCTGCTGCGGCAGCAACGATAGGTGAGCTAAAGCCACCAACATTGGCAGTCGGCATAGAGATGTTGCGCACATGAACAGGGCGAGGTGGCTTTATGATTCGCGATGGAGTCTGACCTCTGCTAACAGCCAATGGACTTGAGGGTAGACGTGCACTTTGCGATCTGGCAAGCTGGGTGCGCGTAGGTGTCGCGGCTGTTCTACGTCGTTGCGATGATTGGTTTGGCTGTACAAATGAGCTACTGGCAGCGTCGGAGGAAGACTTCTGATCAAGAAGATCGTTCCAGGACCAATACTCTTCGAGAGCATCTGCCTCGCGAACTTCCTGGCTTTCAGGATCCTCGGGATACACGCGGGTCAACTCGCGAAGGCGCTGCCAGTCCCAGCCAATGTCAAAAGCATGTCGATCTTGGATGTAGGCCTCGGGGTGTGTGATGAACAAACGCGGCTGTGAGCTCTTCATAAGAACAGAATGGATAAACTTGACGTCCCACAGAGCCGGAGTGATCATCTCGGACGGGGCTAAAAAGCGCAGGCGAGAGTCCTTGTGGACTTTTCGCAATGGGACCCAGTCATGCTGGAGGCCCAGACACTTGATGTGCTTGAACGAACGATGTTGTCTTTTAGTCGACATGTTGTGTAATATGCTGCCAAAGGCAGTGTTGATAGCCATCTGGACAGAACGAGCATCAGACCCTTTTATAGAGATCTTGCGAATGCAGCCGCGGCTACGTAGGCGCTTGTCGACTAAGCTATCAAGTTTATAAGCCCTAGGCAGCAGCCACTCTTGAGTGTCGTTTTCATCGGACCAATTCTGTACAAAGGGTGACTGCGGAGCACTCCCTGGACCAAGCGACGAGCCAGGTGCACTGTATAGCCACTCATCGTCTTCGAAAGAGGAAGACTCAGACTTGAATTCGTGGCGGCGCAACCAGACTTTACGCAAAGGAAAGGGCAAGAAGACCACTTCTAGCTCCCACGGTTGAGAAGGCGTAGGACTAATAGACTGAAGATGGCTTACTTGGGCCTGTAGGGCCTCGATTTTCACGACTAGTTCTGCCTTGTCGAAGCTGCTAGCAGCAGAACTACTGTTGTCGTTGACTAGCTTCTCAACGTCATCGACTCGGTTTTCTAATTCGTAAATACGCACATCGACGTAGTCATAACGCTCATTGATGTCGGCCAGAGAATTATTGGATATCGAGGGGTTTTCAAGGCGATCAATGCGCTGTTCATGGCTTGTGACCATTTCTACAACACCGTTCATGTCACGACGCAGAGAACCAGGCGTTGGAGCATCCGACAGCGAGCACGTAGTTGCTTGGCTAGGAGACACCGACGGTGGTTTCGCAGGTGCCAGACGGGTCGAGGCGGCCCGCGCAGCCTTCGTACAGTCTCGAAATGGGCCTCGAGGAGTATGTCGGAAGTTGTTAAGAAGATGTCTTCCCTTGCCGCCAAAGGGCTGCAGGTAGCGTGAGGATGTGGAAGTGGTGACACTCTGGCGCGAATATGGACGCTGGGGGGCAGGGTTAGTTGATATGCTGCCGCGACTAGAGGGAGTTGGACGGCTTCCTGAGCCCGACCAGCTCATGGTATCAGGGATAGACATCTGGTCCATTCCTCGGATGTGGGGAAGGTGGGCGGGTTCATGTGAGGACGGTGGCGCAGGGAGAGCAAAGTAGTCGTTGGTGGTGATAGACGACTGAGATAGACTGGAGATGGCGTTGGGATCGGAGGCCAACGCTTGCTTTTCTAGTACAGTTGGTGTCGGTGGAGTTGGTGTCGGTGGAGTTGGTGGCCGCGATTGCTGGGTCGATGGTGGTGGAGGAACTGAAGTGAAGCGCGACGATATATCTCGCAATGGAGCAGAGATATTTGTAGGAGTCTGTAGAGGCGCTACTGGCTTTGGCGGAGGAGGATCGGGCAACGAGAAAGGCAACGAGATATTTGGCGTCTCGAGTTGCTGGATGGTCTGTGGAATAGCAGATGGAGGACCAACGTGGTCGTGGAAGCAAGCGTGATGAGAACACATGCAGAACTCAGTAGGCTCATTGGCATTGTTGGTGCCATAGGACTTGTAGAAGCGACGGCAGCCGCATTTCGCGCCATTAGCCCCGGGTGTCAGATCAACGAAGTTACAGTGACCGTTGGGCAGGTTCAAAGCCGGTGTTGAAGGAGCTGATGAAGTGGTTGCTGCCGTTGTTGTTGCTGTGGGTTTGGCCATGGCGTTGATGTTTGTCGGGGGCGTGATAATTAGAGCATTGATGTTGGCGCGAGTGTTTTGGGTGGAATTGGCAACAGACACAGGATCGTTGAAGATGCTGAAGAAGGTGTCGGACGTGTCTACATTCGGTGATTCGAGGGCAGTGAAGTCCGACATGATGGCATTATTGTGGTGCGAGTTCCACTGGTGAAGACGAGGCGTGGGAGAGGCGGAGAAGTAGAGCGAGGACGGACTGACAAAGGCGGAGTCGTGATTGGATGAAGCAGGAGCGGTTGGAGCGGGTCTTGAGTAGGGCGCAATCACATGGCTTTGCGGGCGAGGATCTCGGTGCTGACGCGTAGAAGCAACGGAGCTATCAGCGAGGGGGTCGTTGTGCTTAGGAGGGTTGTTGGCCTTGAAGGCGGACATGTTTATTTTGGCCGAAGCTGATGAGCGTGGCCGCAGAATAATCGCGATAGACGAGACGTGATCGCAGGCTTGGCCAGCAGCGCATGGCCAATGCCCGATCGAAATAAAAGCGCGAGAGGCGGCTTGTGGTGCGATGGTGATGCTGGAATCGAGATCTCAAGCGAAGCAATCAAGCAAACAAGACGATTCGGGCAGAACGAGAGAACCTAGCCAGACAAATGGCAAGAGTAAAAAGAGGAAATATAGACGAAGCAACGATAACTGGCGTAAGGGGGGGAAAAAAAAAGTATATAGAACGAATATATGAGAAATGAAAATATAATCCGCAAGGTGACGTTGAAGTTGGGAGAAATCGAAAACTGACAAGAAAAGCGGCAGGCGCGAAAATGAGGGGCGCGAGCTGGTTTATATTCTGGGTAGTTACCGTAGTTGTGTGGATATTTTCAACGAAGGCGCGCCCACTCAGTCACAGCGGTGCACACTCAAGACAAGCAATTGCTAGTCTCTCTTCCAAGACACACGGACTGTTGATCAGATCGAGAATGGCCATACGCACGTGATTCCAATATTGAAGACTCAAAAGACTGCGAGTGTGGCTCAAAAGAAGAAGTGTTCATCAAGAGCAAGAAAAGAAGAGAACAGGAAAAACAAAAGAGAATAAGAAAGGAAGAGGGTAGAAACAAGATACCAAGCACTAAGCAATACCCGAGATGCAGTGAGCAATCAATGGATGCAGATGCGAAGGATTTGAGAACAGACAGCGGTACACAGTGCAAGGTATGCCCCAGACTGCATATATGCACATACACTCAGACGGGAATGCGAATTGACCAGTCAAGCTAGGGAAATCAGGATATCTGGGATATCTCATAGCTTAGCACGGTATACTTGCGAAGGGATAGGCGGGTGAATGTAGCGGAATTGAACAGATAGAAAGACGGGTAATAATCCAGAAGAAACAGAGATGACAAAAGAAAATGATAAAGCACAAGATCACGCGGGGCATTCACTCACAACTTATCATATACATATCTGTACGTAAACTTACAGGTTGTAGTGTTGTGTTTGACTGTCGCCTATTAAGTAATCCCGCCCATCCCATCCATAGATCCATCATCCATCTACATATTTACAGATCCACCCAGACCAAAAAAAAACCGATAATCTGACGACATCATCTCAGAATCGCCAAAATAATAAAGTAACTGCCTAGCAAAAAATTGAGGAAAAAAAAATATAGGTAACAATGATAAACAAGAAAGAAATAACTATCGCAAAGCTCACAAAAACACTCATGCACTCAAAATGGCCCGTCCGTCTCCACTATAATCATGCTGTAGCAGCACCTTGAGGAAGGTGCACAGCGCGTTGCGATTGGCCATCTGCCACACTTACAGATATAGACTTACAAGATGGCTATGCCCCGCTTTGCGGATTGACGCAGCTGGATAAAAACAGCCCAAGATAAAACTTTGTCGATGTCATAACTAGGAAAGTATACTGTAGGCAAGTTAACAATGCGTGATCTATAAGTTATCTACTTATACATGTTTATCGGCCAGTGTTACCTGAATAGTGTAGCTAGCTTTTGCTTGATCCTTTCTAAGTCTAGGTCGAATTCCAATGTCAAGAACTGTGGAGATCTATAAAGACGTGACTGTTCTTTGCAGTCAACTCTGAAACTTTAAAATAAGCGGTATAGGTGTGATTCTTTGCTTTTTGATATAGTTTGTAGCAAATAATCCAAAGAGAACTAGCTACGTATATATAGTATCTTGTTGGTCACTATGGTAAAGACTATAGAAGTTATAGAGATGTAGAAAAGAGGTAGGGATCTTAACCCTATCGATAGATTTCGACAAAAAAAACTCAGCTGCTGTTTTCTTTTTGTTCCAAATCGTCTTATCTTGTGTGTGATTATTTGGGGGGATGCATGTATGTAATCTAGGTATGAATGATTCTTAACCTTGCAATCTGTATGTCTATCGTTTAGTTGTACATGAAAAGAAGACCTAGTGGAAAGTTTTCCCCTAGGCCCCACTCGCCCCTGCAGCAGAAACCGCAGCATTAACACGGTCTTAAAACAATTTCTTTCTTTTATTTTCTAAGGTGGAAAGGTATCTTTTGGAGTTTAAGCCCGCGTTTCATACCTGCATACGCACCAGACTAAGACGCTCTGCTAGCGTCGAAGCTAGAGACGATACTCTGATAGTGACTTACGGCTTTCATGTATAAACAAATACAAGGGCGGCCATGCAAAAAAAGGTCGCTTTACAAAACGGCCCTGCGAAAGGCAATTCGTTGATCTTGTAGCGTGTTGTTTATACTTTCTATTTACTTATTTGCCATCTTTCGTTTTCGGCCCCGTTTCCTTATCTTCTGCCTCCCTGCGAATCAGAGCGGCAAACTGCCTACATGTATGGTGTGTGTACAATCATGCCATTTTCGGCCACAATAAACAAAACAAAACAATAACAAACTCCCAATCAGGTTAGTTTGAGTTGACAATAAACTTTGGTACCGGCGTATTTGTATACGTACATAAATATTTTATAGCTTTACTACTCTAAGAACTCTATGTAGATACGCCCCCTCTCCAATCATCTCCACCAATATCTAGTCTTGGTTACGGTTTTATTTGTTTTGTTGCATCTTTCATGAGGATATCCCGTAAAACACGTCATGTGTCTATCGCGCTGCTTCTTTGTCAACAAAAAACCAAGGCCACGCCATGTTCAACCGACCGATTGAATCATCTCTGGGCATTCTCTTATCTCCTTGTATGTGGATGCCATATCACATCCTCGAGTCTAGCTTAAACCTTTTGTCTCTCTCTTCCTCTTCCTCGTACGTCATGCAGGTGCATCACAGCCTCTTGAATCAAGCAATATGACAAGAATAATGTTCGTGCCCTTTGGTGAACATTTTTGCCGCATCTTGTGAATCTTTGCACGTTTGCTGCATGCACTTAAACACTGCGTGCTTATTGCCTTGGCCTGTTGCCTCGGCCGATTTTTTTTTGCTACAGATAGCTCATCCCATCATCCCATCCATCCATTCGTTTGTTGTGTCAGTCACATCTATTGCGTCTTATTGCATGCTGTAGGTCATACTAGATAGAACCTTAACTTAGCCTTTGGTACAAGTAACATGTAAGTACACCACTAAATGCACAGGCACCCATTATACAACTGCATACCCAGATAAAAATAGTTGTATAGATCCAATATAGTCATTCGTACTTTCATCATAACTCTACTTACAAATAACTATACAAATACTCTATGTACTCCTTCTATCTCCGCATTCACGTCTCCTGTCACTCAATCCTCCTTTCGCACATCTGCTTACTGTTCTATGCATCCTCCGTCTTTGATTCTAGACCTATGATATATATCAGAAAACATGATAATGGGTGTATGACTCCCGTTTTGTGTTTCAGCCTGTTACCTCGATTCTCCCATCTTGGATCAACACCGTCAAATTCACAAAAATCACGTAACCCTCTCTAAAAGTCGCTAAATAGAAAAGACAATCTTCATGTGAAATAAACACATTAGAATAATATCGCCGTTTCTAAGGGAATCCAAATAAATAAACAACAACGCTTGTAATGAGTCATTATTAACCTACCCCATCACCTAGATATGTGGTCAAACACCATAAGAAGCAAGATAAATAGACAGATAAAACATCATAACTTTCTTGTAAGGCTAGATAGATAGCGACTATCAAAGATACTAGAAAATAAGAAGCTGAAATGAAACCATATTCGCCATCCGTATATTTAAATCCTAAAGCCCGAACAACATATAACATGTGATATGCTTGCTCCTCATCATTCCAACACTTGAGCCACCAACACGATGATTTCATCCGGTGACTTGCGTGCATTCTGAGGCAACTTTGCAATTGCCTGCCAACACTCGCCGTGCCGAGGCTCATTGATCGCACACTTAGCGAGCACATCCGCCTTCTTCTCTTCCGTGCCATGTTGTAGTAGGAACTTGTAATACCAAGCCCACGAATCACCCACATCGGCATCCACCACCAACGCCTTCTCGAACCAATTTTGTGCCTTTTCTAGTTTACGCTCACCCCAGAAGATGCGCGCTACGGCGACGAAGAGCAGCGGATCGGCTTCCACCTTCTTGATTGCTTCGAGTGCACGTGGTCGTCGGTGCGTGCGTGGCTCCAGATGCCAAATCTGCTCCGACCAAAGAAGTCCGCTCTTGGGTGTTTCTTGTAGTGCCTTGGCCATGACATTCTTGGCTTGGCTGATATTGCCGGCTCGTCGTTCTATGCGCACCGATTCGCACCACAGATCCGCGTTTTTGGGGTTGGCGAGGCGCGCTCTATCGAGGACACTGCGGGCTTTGACCACGGAGCTATGGTTCTCTTCTAGTCGTGAGTAGAGGAGCCAGAGAGGAACGGCCATGGGTACTGCTTTGACTCCGGTGGCGTATGCTTCCCGTGCTTGTGGTATCATGCCCATGTCTTCATATATTTGACCCTTGAGCATCCACAGCTTGCCAGCCGATGGGAAGAGCTGGAGCGCCTTGATCACTAAATCTAAAGCATCGTTCTGGTTATCAAGCACACGCTCAAAAACTACACTCTTCATCCAGACACGATCTGTGCGAGCCTGATCACGCGCCATCTCCAGCAGCTTACGCGCCTGGTCGACTTGGTCGTTTTCTGCTTCTAGTTTCACGGCAGCCAGCCAGATATCTTCGTTGTCTTGGTTTTGCTTAAAGGCACGGCCCAAGACCAGACGAGCTCCATCTAGATCGCCAGATTGCCACTTCTCCTTGGCAAGCATCATCCATAGAACCTCACTCTTAGGACATGATTCAACAGCCTTCTCGAGTACATCCCATAGCGACTGTTTGGTGCCGTGATGTCTCTCGAGGTCGGCTGCATCCATCCATAGTGATTTACTATTCACAAATACCCGAAGAGCATATGCGTAGATAGCACGGGCTGTTTCGTACTTGCCACGGTTGATGCTCGTCTTGGCATCACGAATCCAGATATCTTTGCGATCCTCCTCTTCATCTAGACCCCATCCAAGAGTTTCCCGAATGATATTGCCACAAGTAACTACGGCGCCTTCATCCTCACACTTCTCGGCTTCGATGATCCAATCCTCACGCTTAGGCATAGCTGATTCCTTGGCTAAAACTTGTACAGCACGCTTCATAACGTTGATCTTGTTACCATCGCCAAGTTGTTCTTGTAAACGTGCGGCAGCAATCCAGATTTCATGAGACGTTGGGATGGCTTTACGGGCCTTGTTGAGCACCTTTTGGGCGTTGGCTGGTGTTTCTAGGCGGGCAAGTGCTAGCCACAGATCGATCGATAGCGGAATTAGTTCTGTGGCCTTGGCCAGTAAGAGTCGAGCATCTGCTGGGTCATCTTCTAAGTTTACAGCCTCCTTCCAAAGCACCTCGGATTCAGGGAGATGGTCTAGAGCTTGACGGATGACTCGTTTCTTTGAACTCGGGATGTTTTCTAGCTTCATAGCTTCTACCCAAAGACGAACGGAGCGGTTGTTGTGCTTGATGGCATTAGCTGCGATGACCTTGGCGTTGTGACCTTCATTTAGACGAATATTCTCAAGCCAAACATCCTCGTTCTTTGGTTGTTTGTCGCAGGCCTGTGAGATGATTTTGCGGGCGGTCACTAGCTTTCCAGCTAATTCCTCAACACGTGCCGTGGCGATCCAGCCTAGCGCGTTGTTTGGGTTGGTCTTTATGACGGATTGCAAAAGCTCACGTACACGATTTATGTCACCGACATTAGCTTGTGCCTCGGAAATCACCTGTCTGTTCAAACTGGTGATATATCCCTGGGGGTCGATGCTGGTAGCAGTTCCAGCAGCCGCTGTACTACCACCAGCTTGGTCTAATCTGACCTTGAGGACCTTGTCTCTGGCAGCACCAATTTTGGCAAAATTTGTCATTGTTCCATCAGCAGCAGTAGTAGTGGAAGTAGAGGTCGGCGCCTCGGGAGCATCTTCCATGATGGTCGTAGACATCTCACCGGCATCACGCGCAGCAGCTAGAACTGTATCGGGCACGGCATAGAATCTTTGGCGTAAAGCTTGTTTCGCACGGCGGTTCTTGCCAGTGAGATCACCGACTTCCGGAAGATTCTGCCATTCCTCGTCTGTTACTGCACCCAATGCACGCTTCAGGTCGGCAAACTGCTGGCCGATCTTGGGGTTCTTGCGCTCATATTCTTCTCGTTCGGTTTCTTCGCGTGTCTCTCGTTGCGTTTTCCGCCGTTTTGCCATGCGTTCGTCAACCCATTTCCAGACCTCGTCGGCCTCTTCGTCGTCCTTGTCGTAGATGCCGCCAGCAAAAAGGCCAACTTCGTTATCGGGGTCTTGATATCTTTCGTCGTCGCCGCCATCGTCAGCGTCCTTTTTATCGTTCTTCTTGCCATCGGTGCTGATACCAAGCTGGGCAGCACGCTTAGCAACAATCTCCTTGATTTGGTCGTCGCTTGGGCCATCGCGGGCTGGTCCTAAATCGGATCGAGTCGTAAAGCCAGTGGCACCACGTCCTAGACCAGCGACGTAGTTTTCGGGTGCCGGCTGGCTGAGGAAGTCTCGTCTTCCAGACATTGTCGCACGATCTGTAAAGCGCAGTCGGGCCGAAGTCTATGAGCTGAGATATAGAGTAGCAATAGCTTCACGCTAGAGCTCCGGGTGCTACTAAAGTCACTCGCTCACTGGAGAATATGATGATAAGCTAGATCGCACTCAGGTTATCGAGTGGCAACGTACTCTTGAAGTTTCAATTGATAACTATCAATGGAGCGATATAATTGTCGAATTATTTTGTATTTATTCGGGCGAAAAAGAAGAGACTTTTCTTTCGGGCATTATATGGCCGTGGCCTAAAGAGTGACGATATTACAAGGCTTTTGCTTCCTTGATGTTTCGTCGCGCCATATACTAGTAAATTTCGGCAGAGCCTTAGCCGTGCGTTAGCTTTATCTTACTGTTTTATACACTGTGTTGGTCTATGACGTCCAAGCTCTCACCGCCTTCATTTTTTAACTCATGTGTGTAATAGTGCCCCACACGGCAGAAACTTTACATAGCAAAAAAATTCCACAACTACCACCCCGCGAACACAACATTTGCGACAGAGAGCAAGTAAAAGAACGACGACGAACAAACCCACAGCACAATAGTTTTGCTCATCATTTGATTCTGATCATTGGTTGCACCTTAAATTTCGATCATCATGGGCAAAGTCAAAACTCGCAAGCGCAACGGCGGCGGTGCGGCGCCCTACGATCGTGCCTCCAAGAATAACATCTTCAAGTTCAACAAAGACTACGGGTATGCATGAACTCTTCTACTACTGGTCCAAATATCTCAGATATCAAAAGCTAATTGTTCTATATAGTCAGGTATGAACTCGAAACACACACACATAGAGTTCCTCTAGTCAGGACTCTCGCTAATATAACCTGTCTCTATACAGCATATCTTAAAGAACCCCGGTGTTAGTGATGCCATCGTCAACAAAGCCTACCTTAAGCCTACCGATACTGTCCTCGAAGTCGGTCCTGGTTCTGGCAACTTAACAGTGCGCATCCTGCCTCAAGCGAAAAAGCTGATTTGCGTTGAAATCGATCCTCGAATGGCTGCCGAAGTCACCAAGCGTGTACAGGGCACGCCAGAATTCCGCAAATTGGAAGTGCTTATGGGCGATGTGATCAAAATGGAGCAGCTACCCGCCTTTGATGTTCTCATCTCCAACACTCCCTATCAGATTTCGAGTCCCCTTATCTTCCGTATCCTTGGCATGCCGAAGCCCCCCAGAACAGCTGTTCTTATGCTTCAAAGAGAGTTCGCCCTGCGCCTAGTCGCTCAGCCTGGCGACCCTCTATACTGCCGGTAAGCCAAATCTAGCTGTCCATATATATACTACGAAACTAATTTCTTTTGCTGTCTATAGTCTTTCTGCCAACGCTCAGCTATTCTCCAAGGTCTCACACATTCTCAAAGTCGGAAAGGCCAACTTCAACCCGCCACCCAAGGTTGAATCTAGTGTTGTCCGCATCGAGCCCATCTTCCCGCGTCCTGATGTCAGCTACGAAGAATGGGACGGTCTCCTTCGCATCGTTTTCTCGCGCCGCAACAAGACCATTCGTGCCTCTTTCCTGACCGGCAAGATTATGGCCATGTTAGAACGCAACTATCGCACGTGGGCCTCCATGCACAATATCCCTCTCGACGAATCTGCCATCGACGCCAACGACAACGATGAGGACATGGACGGCGCTGATGGCGATGCTGCCGGTGAAGACGATGAAGATATGGATTTGGATGCCGCTCCCGAGTTCTTCAAGGAGATGCAGATCAAGGATGTTTCAGCTAATACTCCAAGCAAGCATCACAAGACCAAAACTACCGAGTTAGTCAAGAACAAGGTTCTATCTATCTTAGAGCGCACCAACCTAGCTGATCAGCGCGCGTCCAAGTGCGATCAGAGCGACTTCCTTCGTCTATTGTACGAGTTCAACAAAGAAGGCATTCACTTTGCCTCTTGAAGTGCCAACTGAAGGTTCCTCTGATTCTCGATGGAGCATATCTCCTGCTTCTCCTCTTTTCGCTAATCGGCTCTCCCACTCTTCCATTCCTTTTCCTCCTGTGGAATGTCAACGCTATCTTTCATTCTAGCAAGCTTCCTTTTCACGATTTCCTTTTCAGCATGATCTTCAATTTTTTTAGGCGTTCCGGTGTTGGGTTAATGAAAATAAAAGTTATATTAGATATATAATGTTACACAATAGCACATTTTGGTTGATGTTGATAGGGTTGACAAGGATCACAAAAATTCTAGTCGCAATCTTACAATTCCAGGCCCTATAAAGCCATAGAAAATGCTCTTGATCCTATGTCTTCAAACACAGGCTCTCTGGAAATACAACGCCGTATTTTTCTAATGAATATAGTAAGTCGACTTTATCAAGCACATGAATAAAGATATTATAGACAATGTGAACCACCTATAACCACAATTTTAAAGTGATATTCGATCAAGTGTGTGCTCCTATTGGAAGTTGCTAAAATTTAAGAATATCATAATACACCAATGTTAATAGTTTACTAGCGTTTACATGACACATGGTATTGTTATTGACAACGCTGTGGTTGTCAAGAAAAAACTGTTTACTAGCTATGTAGTAAAAGTTGTGTGCTGACGTTTCACCGATATCATTGCAGTACCTAATTGAAATTGACTTAGAGTGCACGCGTCATGGTACTACCAAATTTGCCACAGCATCACACAAAAGACACTATAATATCTTTAGCATTTCCTAAACGTTACCAATAAGAAGAACACATACAACATGGCCGAAATTTGATTTGTTTGGCCATGCACTATAAAATCAAAACAGCTTTCTGTAGGTTAGCGAAGGGGAAGCAGGCAGGATCCTAGGTTAAAACTATGATCTTATGTGTCGTATTGTTTTACATACATATATATGCAACTTCAATCTATAGAGAGCCTGATCCAACAACTTAACTCTTCAACGAGACAGTACCTTACTATGTAAGGACCTATTATGTCTAAGTACTTATCATAACGTCAAGCCTGATGTCTTTCCTTGGTCATCACGCCAGAGAACCTTCGTGAGCTGGCATATCGAGAACCTATCGGTTAGATACGTAAACTATCAGATACCATAAAAGGTATCAAAAAGGTTAAGTCGAGGAGTCCAGAACTAAAACCTCTGTTGTATAGTTTTTCGTTCATCATTCAAAGCCTGCGATGATGTCTTACGGACTGCAAAAGTACGCTATGGGTAGTTATCATCATGCATTAGCAGAATCCTTCTTCATATCGCCGTTTACTTCGGCATTAAAGCTCGACGAGAAACCATTTATTTAATATTAGAATATTCTTTGGAATTACTTGGAGAGTCTGACGAGCCCGTTGTACTTAAGACATGTCCGAATGATTATACATGAAGGAACGGAGAGTAAATTCATGTTTAGAACAAAAGAAGGAAGTGTTCCATATCAAGTGTATATGATGTAAGCCACATGTAAGTGACTAACTTCACCTTCCAGGGCCGTTTATTTACCAAAAAAGTTGCCGAGTCTAAGACGAGTGAATGTCCCCGATGGGTTGATCAGGTCTTTTCATTTCAGCTACTTCCTACGGGCGTAATTTGAACTCTGATTCTTATGCTTGTTCATATGTAGTATCCCTTGGCCGTTTATCCCTATTACTTCAGTAGGTTAACTTCAATTGACTGAGAGTATGTATATATCTCTTGGCACTAACAAATTTGCCACCGTCGCATTACACAAACGACATGATCTCTTCAGCATTTCCTGAACGACCAAAAGAAACATACAACACCGGGTATCTGTACGTGGCTGTCCACCATACTGTTAGACTGGTGCTTATGTTAGACAGGAGAGAACGCACGAGATCCTGTGCTCTCTACAGGCTATGGTTGTGGGTTGGAACAGATAAGCACTGAGTATATATCACATCAGAAAGTACATCCGGAAAAGGACAAGCTGCCGGTCAATTGACCAGATCGTTACTCCATGATGGCCTACCGATCAAGACTCTTGAATACACCGATATAATTCTCTCTGATGGATCGAAGGGGTCAAAACTCACTTGGAAGATGACGTGAGGTAAGACTATGACTATATCCACCTCAATATGACAAAACGTGGAACTTACAATCACATTACTCTTCATTTGGTCATATTTAAAGCATCTCAATATCGATTAGAGTAATTCATGGCATTTACCATATGCCTTGACTTGCCCGCTTCACGATTCTCTCTGCTCTTGAATTAGTTTACAAGATTGAATTTAATATGATACATATCTTATGTCAAACCGTGATACTTGAGTAAAGTTCATTTCTTGTTTATTTATCAAACGTTTTTCGTCTTCTAACCTTAGTGGATCGTCAAACGTCGAGAGACCCTAATGGCCCTCGAAAACCCTCTTTATAGAGGTCCAGAAAAAAAGTAAAGGAGAACAGAAAAACAAGAAAAGCAAAACAGAGCGATATAAAAATTCAAAGCTATTAGTTGGGGAGAGCAGCGCTATCCTGGCTAAGCTTTCCCTCTTCTAGGAGTTAGGGGCATATGTCGACAAAGAAGTTTGATAAATTTGCAGAAATCAAGGGCTCCTTGTTATATATAATTAGAGTGTTGTCAATAGTGTCTTGAATCGGTCTTCTTGAAAAAATCTTGAATATGCGTTTGCCCTTCCAGTAGAAGTAGAAGAGTAGAGGGTCCTTCTTTTTCCTACAAGAGTCCCACAAGAGCAAGAAACAGTAAAGTTTGTGTGGTGTAAGCCAAGGCGGTACTCCACGAAGTCTCCGTGGTGTGTTCGGGCGGCTAACAGCCGGCTCAGTGTCCTCCTTGGGAGAGACAGTTCAAAGGGGGTCTGTAGGACTGCGGAGAGTCCTAGGTCCTATATGTTGTCGGTGCGGAGGATGTCCACCAGTTGGTGTACTGCTCCAGTAGCCAGCTCCGAGCAGCTCTTTTGACATGAGCAATGGAGGGAGGCAGGTTGGGGGGTGAGATAAGGTAGCACCTTCCTTAGCCAGAGTGTCTGCTAGCTCGTTGCCAGGTATTCCAATGTGTCCAGGGACCCAGAGCGGGATGACTTGTCCGGCTTTGACATGGCGGCACCTAAGGCTGTTGGGCCAAGTTCTGGCCAAAGAGTGGAACTCTAAGATCCGAGCTTGACTCGTGTCTGTGGGTGCCGAGTCTGGAAAGAAGCAAGCATATGCTGCTTGGTTGTCAATGACAACGTGAATGTTCCTGGCGATATATGTGCATATGGCCCGGAGGGCCGATTTGAGGCCATTTAGGGCACCCACTATCTCGGCATCAAAGACTTCATGGTTCTTTCCCAGGGATCCTCTTTGTCTGTCAACTATGCAGCTGCCTTGTTATAAGGCAAATCCCCAGCCGGTTCGTCTATTTTCTAGTTTTGATCCGTCAGAGTAAATTATGAGGTCCATACTGTTGATGTGTTTGCGCAGCTTGGATTGTTCAAAGTTGTCTTTGGTCTGGGGAGGAGGAGGAGGCGTCTTGGGTGGAGGTATTAGTAGGGGTCTAGGGGGAAGGGTTCTTATGGTCTCCATTGTTCGTCCTAGTCGTGTCGTCGAGCTAGCGGAAGGTGGTTATAGTCTAGGCTAGTCCATCTTGCGGCCAGGAGTCTTCGTCTGGTCTCCAGAAGAAAGGATAGCGGAGGCGTTTGCCACTTCACGGTAAATGGCGGGGGAGGGGGTGGTTTGGTAAGATAGCTCTCAGAGCCCCCTGGAGGACACATTCCAGCTTTCCAGCTTGTTAGTAAGATGCTATGCCCTTGTTTTCACCTGTTTTCCTTTGGGGTTTATTGCGAGGAGACCGGGTCAGTAGGCTTCGGCACCGTAGAGCAGAGTGGGCGCAGATTATGGCAGCAAGTCGTGGGGGATGCCACTCTGAGTGTGGGAGAGGGACCTGAGGAACTTGGCAGCTTTGCGTCCCTTCGAGGCCCAGGTCTCCACGTGCTCGGAGAAGGTTAGAATCCGGCCAGAAACCTAGCCATCCCATGTCTTTCTTTGGGTGGGTGTTCACTCCTCCAATCTTTTTGGATGGGTGCGGCTTAGACCAGGCTCTCGTGAAATTAAGCACTTCAGTTTTGTGTGCCGCAAACTCAACTCCGTTTTCTTCCTCCCCATGTGCATTCTTTCCGCGGAACATTTGGTTAAGGAAGCAAACGAGGATAGAGTGAATCCTGAGGATAAGATGACCACATCATCAGCGTAGCTAGAACGGTTGTTCGAGCTGATGAGAGGTTGGATGGACAGCATGAAGAGGAATGGGCGATATGGGGGAGCCTTGTGGGACTCCATACAATATGTCTTTTTCCGAAGATCTTGCTGTGCCCAGTCGGAGGCGGCATGTTCTGTTTGTGACGAGGGAGCCTACCCATTTTATCAGGTTTGGGGGCCAGCCTTGCTCACGAAGGCGGCACTGCGGTCTGCCTGGGAGAATGACATCAAAGGCTCCTTTGACATCCATAGTCACCAGGATGCAGACCTTGCGCTTGCTCCAGTTCTTCTCTATGTCATGAATCCCACAGGCCATAAGGTCTGTTGTGCTCCGTTTCCGGAGGGCTCCAGATTGTTGCGGGTGGAGAATAGAGTTTTCGATTACCGAATGAGTGATTCTGCTGGCAATGGGCCGTTCCAGCCCTTTGCCAAGGCAGGTAGGAGGGCAATGGGTTGCCAAGAGCCGCGGAGAGACGGGTCTTTGTCGAGTTTGGGAATAACTACGATTTCGGTGGCTTTGAAGGCCGCTGGGTGGTGTCCCCACGCTATGCACAAGTTAAAAAGCAGGGTAACGGATGGCTCTAGGTCATCCCAGAGGACTTTCAGGATGGTAACGGAAATGTCATCTCGGTCTGGTGTGGCATTTTTCGCGCCAACGACTACCCTCCGGACTTCTGTTGGGTACAGGCAGAGATCAAGCTCGATGTTACGCAAAGGTGTTGTGTGAAAAGAGAAGGGGTCCAAGTCTTTGGACAGGTCTCCACGGTTGAGGAGGTGCTTTACCGGTAGGTCCTTCTTTTCCGGAAGAGAGGTAGCTCTCTTGCCATTGTCTTGGAGTGGGGGGCTACTTGAGGAGTTGTTAAAGTGCCTCCATCTACCTATTTCCCATAAGCTTTTAGGGTTGTTGGCATCCACAATTTTGTGTTTGAAAAAAGATCTCTCTGCACAGCGTTTCGGATGTTCTTTTTTGTGGCAAGAAGGGTTCGTTTCACCATGGAGTGCCTCTGCGAGATGACTTCTTTCGTCGGGGCATGGTAGCAGCAAAGGCTGCGTTGATCGCTCCGTTAAGTCGGTCAACGCTAGAAGCCTTGGATTTCCAGGCCGTTATATGTTTCCTTCAACTGAGTCATTCGTTTTATTCCTAGAATTGTTGACAAAAGGCCTTACAGTCAACTCATTGGGATTTGCTACATCTGTATACTAGTTGTTGTTCAATTCTGCTTCCTGAGAATGCCTCAGGAGAGATTCTAGTTCCGGTCTGGATACCTGCTACACAGGGATCTAACCTGGCCCAAGTCAGGAATAGAGCTAATGATAGACTTACTGCTTCCCTCAGACAGGAAGCTAAGACTTTTATCTTCAGGCTATCAACGATCTTGCTCAATATTGCCAAGACACCAGTTCTTGGACTGATGCTTTGTCTTGGTGGTTCATCACCATCACCTTCCACAGTCAATGTATTTACAGCATCTATACAGAGGTCTATGATTTCAATAGCTTTAGTAGTTGGCATGGCTAAAAGTACTTATCCATTTCTTGGAGGGGGGGAATAAGAAAGATCTCTATAAGATACCTTGTGATCTTCTTGTAACAAAACTAGACTTGCATTATATGAATGACATTGAGTATAACCAAGCTGTTGTGTCAACAGTAGCAACTAAGCCAGAACCAGAGGAACAAGCTAGTTAGGTTGATCTCGATAATGAATACAATTGTCCTTACTACTTACTAATTTTGGAATGTACTGAGTTGAAGGGCATATATGTCCATAAAAACCTCTTTCTGTATCAATCTTGGTGTAACGTTTGACAGAATGCCACAAAAGTTTGGCATGTCCATGACGTCTATAGAGTTAAATATACTCAAATAACAGAAGATATTTGGTTGCGAGCAAATGGATGCCAATAGCTGGATCTGGTCACTGTTGGGACTACACACACCACTTGCACTTTACACCAAGTTTTGTCATTACAAAGCTAAGCAGTTAACCCAGAGAGATGGTAATCAACTCAGAGTGGACTATGTATACATATTGCACATACATAGTATTCTACAGATAATTGATAGTAAAAGGTGAGATTGTTTAAAGAGCTCATTTAATTGCCGTACACTAACTCAAGCGAATTATTTACATTGTCAAAGATGCAACAGGAGCATAGCATGATACAAAAGAAACTATGATGTCTTCACCAGTGAAACATTTGAGTCGGGTTGCCCTTTTCGACCAACACGTTCGAGGCCTCTCACAAGCTGACATGTCTAGAACGCCTCGGGTAGATATCTATGTTAAGCTATCAGTCAACATAGTCGCAGGTACGAACAAGTATGTATGTGCATATATCTAGAGACTATGACTGAAATGGTCTAGTCTCTGGTCCCCTCCTTCGAATTTTGTCGCAAAGTTCACCAGGCTGTCAGTGTTGTGCCGTCTAAGTGCATAGTTAGATATCACTATAGACATCGTATAAATGCGGCGTACTGAAGATCGGCAAGAAGCCCATATTAGAGTTTGGAATATCCTTTGGCATCATCGTGAGACTCAGGCGAAGCCGTTGCCTTTCAAACATGCCTGATAGACTAAGTATGAACGAATGGGAGACTTACTTATATCTTAGGGTCTCTACATTCGGATGTATACAATAGTAATATAAGCCATATTCAGGTGAACTGACTGTGTCATTCAAATGTCTATCATAGAACAAAAAAAAAAGTAGCCGAGTATAAGACTAGTGATTTACCCGGTATAGTAAGCAAGTCTTTTCGTTTCAGCCACTCCCAGATACCATATTCCAATCTCCCAGTCTTAGTTGAAGACTTTACTATTTGTACTTCCCTTGAAAAAAAGTTAATGATCAATATGAGGATGGCTACTGTTAATCTTAGGAGCGACATTTTAAGTATCCAACGATAAAAGCTTGTTATTTCTTATCGTGGTAATTAGACAAGATTACATACACAATATTTTAGTTCTAGATCAAGGCTGACTGACTGACTGATATATCGTCTTTGTATATGTCCATTTTAGACTACAAGCTTACTTGCGTATTCTCAACCCCCTTATACCTCTTTTACCTCATTTGCCTATATGCCACTTCATACTTCTTTCATATGGGCCAGTTCTTTCAACAGTCATAAATACTAGAGCCACCGCCACTTGGTTTTATCAAATCCCTTTGTGTGTTGCCTCTATACAATAGCATTATCACTTCCCTAGCTTACTCTCCACAATCATCATCTTCGTACACATACCCTACTCTTTACTATAGCATCTCACCGTGTCACTACCTTCTACAAGATTTACGACTTATCACCTTACTAGTCAAGATGGTTCTCGACCCTGAAATAATCATTTCTATCGTGACTGTTTGCCTCTCCAGTCTCAAACTTGCATACGACCTAGACATTGTCCAACGTTTTGTCCTGAAGCTCAAGCGTTGGTTTGCCAAGACCCTTTCTGATAGTATGTTTTTCTACCATACATATATACTCACTTATTTACATACTTTACCTACCACATTATCACTTTGCTTTGGCCTCTAATACTTTTCTTTAGCCGGTACATTCCTCAAGTACTTACAGACCCCCAAGGGAACCTCAGCTTTACATACGTTTCTCAAGGACAACCCGGAGAAGTTGCAAGAAATCTTCGACTATCAGGAGGAACTGTGCTGTCGTCAGTCGTTGATCGAGTGGACTTCTTCATCATCAACATCAACATCATCTGAGTCATTGATATGCTTCGACGGCACAAGCTCCGATACTACAGGTACATGAAAACGTCACACCTTTTTATACCCTAAAGCTATGTTTAATAGGAATAAATAGACAATGAGCGTAATGCTGACTATACTTTTTCTTCTCTTTAGCTCTCGTCCCTTTCTCGGCTGTTAGAGAAAGCCCCCGGTTGCTTGAGGCGAGAGAAACAAGTAACCAGCTAGTCAAATCCCTCCGCCAAAATGGCATGACGCCGAGGTCCATTGACTTGACACCGGTGATTATCGGGGATGGATCGCAGTCATACAAGATCCATATGGCCATGTGAACTTGTATATGATATTAGGAAAGACTATGTTCTCCTCAGTATCAGCATTCCCAACATGACATCACGTCATCACCTGTCTAACTTTCCTGGGTTTCCACCACCTATAGCTTTGTTCTCCTAATCTTTTCCTTGTATTATTTACTTGTTGTTTTATTTCATCTTCGTCTTATTCTATCTTTAGAAACATTGATTGTATATTTTCATTCTTCAAAGAGCAAGGTTTCATTTTTGATTCGTCTTTTAGAACCACAAGAATTTATATTCCTTGGGGCAAACCTTGAATAAAACGCAGCAGCGAATCATCTATAAAAGTGATCTCTGGAGTTAAAAATGGCAAGACTTCATAGATAATAACGAGATGAATGATGGGTTGTTTGAGTATTGATGATGCCTATGCAGAAAATCCAAAGGTAAAGTGATAGTGTATGGATGGTGTATAAAAAGTAACAATAGCAAACACAAAAGCCGTACGAAATGAAGCAAAAATGTAGTAACCAGTACCAATAGATTAACAAGAGAGACAAGAACTGCTATGAAGAGAAACAAGAAAGCAAGTATACAGATAAAGCAAGCAAGGTCCACGTGATCAATCAGAAGAAGGCTTGTAAAAAAAAAAGGCTTGAAAAGAACTGGCTAATGATAAATGATGGCATCTCCATGTAGAAAAGAAAACAGATGAACTACTGATAAGAATCAGTCATAATGATAATGTCTTCCAAGTATGAGTTTTTTTTATCTTCTCCTATCCATCTCTTTTTTTCTTCCTCATATGCTTTTTTGTATAGAAAACAATGTAAATATAGACATGTAGATGATAGAAACAAATCGGACAGATTCTCAAAGTTGAGAGAAGAAAAAAAACAAGTAGTGTAAGGGCGTATGAAACAAATAAGTAAACGCAAAATTTAGAAAGAAAGAACAGATATGGTGTAATGATGAATGAGGATACAGAAAAAAGAAGAAAAAAAAGAAGGCCGAAGGTGACGTTAATTCGAGCATTCTATGCTAGCAAAACCGCTTTTTATCTTTGTAAACAAATGACAACAATAAAGCAAGATACAAGATGAAAAAGAAAGTAAGGTATGCGACCTAAATATAAGATAAGACGTGGCGGGGGGG